>LR812530.1:39506329-39721329 GCA_903798195.1 Danio kyathit
TGTGAGCAAACTGACAACTGTTGTTCGCTCCACTCTTTTTCCCCTGCTCTGCTGGCCACGCCCACTTCTCCCTCTGCTCGCAGTGCTCAATGCCCATTATGAAGCATTTTTTGAAACAATTCTGAGGTAGACTTGAACCGAAAGAGGGGGGTTTCATGGCTTTTATTACTTATTAGGGATTTTACTACTTTTTACTTTATTGACATTAAAGTTTTATAAAAAACTATTGAAACCTTTTCACTCCACCACTTCTTTTTTTTACATGAAACATGTTTTTAAGATTTTTTAAATGTTCTTCACACTAAATAAAAAAACAAAACATTTTTTTTAAACTGGTTCACTGTGAAAGCTCTATTTTAGAACCTGTATTGTTCAGATTTGTTACTGCTGTTTTTGTGTTATTCGTTTTAACCCTGCATTTAAACACTGTACCTTTACCCCATGAATCCCTCAGGATTTTGCTGTGGAATATTGACGCAGAGCTTCAGTGAGAAACAAAAAACGTACCTTCAAAATAAAAAGCCCTTGCTGTTTTTATTTTATTCATTGTGCTTTCTGAGAATCCAAGAAAAACACAATCAATGTTTTGCAATATGTAGTTTCGTGTCTGTCGAAGAAAAAGTTTGCAGCAGATCCATTAACTCATCAGGGAGTTTAGCCTCTGAGGCTGTTAACGCTTCCCTGCTAAGAGAAACACAGGCGTTTATGACTCAAAATCAGCTAGTGGGACGTCAGCTTTAGATGTTAGAACATCCTAACATTCTTCAGATGATAAATATGTTATTTTAGTACCCGTTTTTTCCTTGTTGTCCTACTTCCCCTTCTGTCTCTCTGTGAAGACTGTTGCATTTTGCATAAACAGTATATTTAGAAATCAGCGGTTGACAATCTTGAGAAGAATATTCTGCATATATCTGTAGAAAATTGGATGGTTTGATGTTAGAGAAAAAGAAAAAGCTCAGGTAGAAACCCTCTTTGCATTCTGTGTGCCGCTGAGACAAATGGTGAGTGACTTTGCCAATGTAGGACGTGTTCCTGGATCAGCAGTCTGTTCCTGTTATCAACCAATTATGCGTTTGTGTTTAGGGCTAGGATTAGAGACACGAATACGTTGATAAGAACAGCATTTTTATCTTAATCTGCATCTGATTTTAAAAATAAGGCATCTAAATAAACTATTATAAATAGAATATATGGGAGTCTAACCCAGTGCTAGCAAAGGTAAAGTGGTTAGTAAAAACTAAAAAATAAATAAAAATGCCATTTAGAGCATAAAATGACAGTTGGTGAAAATAGCAAAAAGGTGCATTTACAGTTGAAGTCAGAATTATTAGCCCTCCTGTTAATTTTTTCCCCCAGTTTCTGTTTAACGGACAGAAGATTTTTTTAACACATTTCTAAACATAATAGTTTTAATAACTCATTTCTAATAACTGATTTATTTTATCCTTGTCATGATGACAGTAAATAATATTTTACTAGATATTTTTCAAGACACTTCAATACAGCTTAAAGTGACATTTAAAGTCTTAACTAGGTTAATTAGGTTAACTAAGCAGGTTAGGGTAATTAGGCAAGTATAGCCTAAAGGGGCTAATAATTTTGACCTTAAAATGGTGTTTAAAATTAAAATCTGCTTTTATTCTAGCCAAAATAAAACAAATAAGATTTTCTCCAGAAGAAGAACTATTATTGGACATACTGTTAGAATTGCTCTGTTATTTGGGAAATATTTAAAGAAGAAAGAAAAAAATCAAAGGAGGGCTAATGATTCTGACTTCAACTGTCTGTATATATTTTTAATAAAGGTGGAGTATGTAAGTTTGACACCCAGTGGTCAAACTAGGTATTGCACACCTGGTTCAAAACGCACGCAAGTGCAGGTTTTCTGCCCGATTGTCGAGTCTAAAGGCTGATTTAAATCGTGTTCTAAATAAAAGTAACGGCACACGATAGAAGGTATATTTTCCATATTAAAAGGAGTTTTTGTTTAAACCAACACCTCGAATTTATATTTGAGAAACAGCTTATATTTCTTGCAGCTGAACAACAGGACAAACTGACAGTGATCACCTCAGGTACACCTCATGTGCTTTATTCAGTGTTAAATGCTAATAATGTGAGTTTGAATGCCATTTTACATGACATTTATTGCCATATACTGAAAGCAGCAGCAGATAGTTCACCTCAGATCTTATAAATAAAATAAACAGTTTGCAATAGAATTTTAGAACTGTGACTAAACCAACACATAGTAATTCAGCATGTACATTTAATAACGTTAAAGAGGTTAAAAATGTATTAATTAGATTATAAACCTTATCATTTTGTTGGAGTGCAGTAAGTGCGCTATTCTGGGCTTCTAAATGGTGGTATTAAAATTTCTGTCGTGTTTCGTCTGGTGCAAACAGCCAAATTGCTTATCACTGCAAATCTTGTCACGTAGTGTGTTGTTAATACACAGAGTTACAATGTAACCTGCATATCTTATGTAATTCGTAATATTTATATTATTTTCTTATTAATAACCTCATGTGGAACTCTGAATCTGCATCTAATTTTGGAGTCTCCAGCTACTGTTCACTGGAGGTCCCATTTCGGTTGTGGGCGCATGCTTTGAAAGCCTTTCTGACTGACTGACTGAATGAATGAAATACGGTTTTCCAACAAGGCAACCTGGGGTGCTGAAATATAATTGGCTAAACTGGCATTAGGCGGATTAAAAGAACCAAAACAAACACAGATGTTCCGGCACATAACATTCATTTTCAAAGCAGAATATCTGACTTTAGCATTGTTTTTCAGGTACATAAGAATGCTCACTTAGCATGTTTCTTAAATATCTGCAAACATATTATGGTATTTTTATGCTTTAGAAGAGTCAAAAACTTACATACAGCATCTTTAACAATACTTTGTTTTCACAGTATTTTAATCAAATGAAAATGTTTGACCAGTATGTTGTGTCATTTTCTTTAAAAGAAAGTCGCTTCAGACATTGTGTGCTAAATTTCTCTCTCTCTGTCATTCAGGTGCGGTCAGGCTAGTAGGAGGTTCTTCCTTAAAGAGTGGCCGACTGGAGGTCTACCTGAATGGCCAGTGGGGCTCAGTTTGTGACACACACTGGACAGATCGTGATGCCAGCGTGGTTTGCCGACAGCTTGGACTAGGGTATGAAACTTATACTCACTTTACTTTAAAGGGGTAATTATGTAAAATTCAGAGACTCTGTTCTCTGGCCAGTCAGTATCTGCAGGGCTTACACATCACGTTTGATCATTGGTTGCTTGGAACCAATAATGTGGAACCTCAACCAAAAAAAAAAAAAGACTAGGTACCAGTTACTAAACACAGTGGTAAACCCCCCAAAAGAGAGCCTTACTGAGCCATACCAAGTAGAAAAGTACCAGTAGATATTACATTACTGAATGACCCTTTCAACAATATACTGAAATATTTAAGCATTTGTGTTATGTGTCCCAAAATAAAACAGAGGCACTGCAGACATCATATGTATTCAATCATTTTCCTTCGGCTTATTCCCTGATATATCAGGGGTCTCCACAGCATAATGAACAACTAACTACTCGGGCATATGTTTAATGCAGCGGATGTGCTTTCAGCCACAATCCCAGCACCATGCATGATGGGAAACACACATCTCTCATTCACAAACACGCACTCATAGACTACGGCCAATTTAGTTAATTCACCTATACTGAATGTCTTTGGAGTGTGGGGGAAACCATATCCATTATGTCCAAAAACATTCATAGTCCTTCACTGATAAAAATCACACTCCTAAAATTAAAGGTTTTTTTTATTGGTATTAATAACTTTATGAAGAATCTGTAACATCCATGGAAACTTTTCATCCCATAAATGTTTTTTTTTTACATTGGAGAAAGGACCTTTAAATTATGAAATTGTTCTTCAAACTACAAAAAAGGGAAACAAACACAAACTGTGAGGTTTATTTATGAACTAATTTCGAGAGGATCACCTGCTTATCATTGCTTGCGACTGGTCCCGCATTATTCAATTTATGATTCACCAATCAGACGATTCCTAAGCCACTATAAATACCCTAAGTTCCATATAACAGCCATCTTCGTTTTGAAGAATCCCCCCATTCAGTGGTGGCGCAGTGGGTAACACGTTCGCCTCACAGCAAGATGGTCACTGGTTCAAGCCTTGGCTGGGTCAGTTGGCATTTCTGTGTGAAGTTTGCATATTCTCCCAGTGTTCGCGTGGGTGTCCTCCGGGTGCTCCAGTTCCCCCCACAAGTCCAAAGATATGCGGTACAGGTGAATTGGGTAAGCTCAAAATTGACCGTAGTGTATGTGTGTGAATGAGTGTGTATGGATGTTTCCCTATGATGGGTTGCAGCTGAAAGGGCATCCGCTGCGTAAAACATATGCTGGATAAGTTGGCGGTTCATTCCATTGTGGTGACCCCTTATTAATAAAGGGACTAAGCCGAAAATGAATAAATGAATTTCATATATATCTTTCTCAGCAAATATGTGATCATTTTGAATCACTCATGTAATCAAATAAAATAAGTCTTGTCAGTCTTTGGGTTTTTGTTGATCTGATCTGAGTCATCTTGTCATCAATTTCCATATTAAACAGTTAACAGAAATGTGTATGTTTATTATTTATTTTTATTACATTTTTCAATTAGCTTTATAAAATGAGTGGCTGGAAAACAACTTTCCTCTGTGATAACTCTGTGCTTCTTTCCTCCCCTCTGCACATGTCTTTCTGTGTGTTGCAGAGAGATTGGCACGGCTCTCCAGCACTCATATTTTGGCCCCGGCTCCGGGCTCTTTCACTACGCTCGTCTTGGCTGCCGCGGAGATGAGAAATCCCTGCTGGAGTGCAGGAGCAGGAAGTTTGTTACTAGCGACTGTAACCATGGAAGCGAAGCCGGAGCGGTGTGCGAACCACCTGAAGGTCAGTGTATTCTCAGTGAGAGTGAAGCTATAATGACCTTTAAAGTGACAGCCGATGTAAACACTCATGCATTTAGATGCCCTCGCCAAACCTTCAAGCTGCAGTGAAACAGAATAGAATATAAAAGCTCATCAGGGTTACTCAAAGTCTGGTTTCGAGAGTTCTTTTAACGCCTCCATGTCTGCACTTGACAAACACCGCAATATGACAAACAAGATTGCTTCTATTATAATCAACAAAGCTGCCTGCAAGTGCTTATAATGCAAGCGTCCTGTTTTTTTTTTTTCTCCATGTTGTGTCGTGCTGCACCTCGTCGCTTGCAGACGGGGTGTAAAACTTGTTAATTAAAAGACATTCAGTTGCAGATTTATTCAAGAAAGGATTTGCTGTTCATTCATTTTTCTTATAATCTAATTTAAAGTCCGTGTGAAATGTTTATTTTGCTAGCACACATTGTTATTCTTTAGGTGAATAATTCATTCGTGCAAGTAATCCACTGATAAATAGGTTTGTTTTGGTAATCTTCAAAGTCTGACCATTTGCTTCTGCGTTTGGAGTGGCGGTCCTTCTCTGTTGACGTCAGTTTGACAGCTTAAGCCACAATATTCTTATTATAAAGGACAGCCACTAGCACTGCACCCTCTTGCCTACACCTACTCCTGAAGGCCTACATCCCCTCCAGGAGGCTCTGGTCAGGATGTGAACACCTCCTTGTGGTGCCATCGCAGAGAGGCAATAAGTCACTTTCCAAAACCTTTTCATTCAATGTTGTATGCTGATGGAATGATCTTCCCATTCCCACTTGGATTGCAGCTACACTGGTATTCCTCAAACAACAACTAAAAACCCATCATTTCCAAGAACACCTGGCCAAAATGCCAAACCGCCTATTGGAGCACTTTCTATCTTTCTCTCTCTAATAATAAAAAAAAAACTCATACTCTAGCACTAAATTCTCTGAGCACAAACAAGTTACTTTGTATAATTAGCAAGTCGCTTTGGACAAAAGCGTCTGCTAAATGACTAAATTTAAATGTGTTAAAAGTACACAAAAAAATAAAAACTAACCATATTGATTTTGTTAGCTCACATTGCTAGTTTTGTGGTGAACAATTCATCTGCGCACATCATTAAGAAAAAAAAAATGTTTGCCCTTGTAATCTTTAATTGAAATCTAAAAAAGCACTTCCAGTTTGTTTTCAGTTCAATTCTCAGATTACGTCTATCTGAGGTATTGGGTATGTTAACATACACGCACAGGCCACTTTATTAGGTACACCTTACTAGTGCCTTCAGAACTAGGTACCCTTTTGCTTTCAGAACTGCCTTAATCCTTCGTGGCATAGATTCAACAAGGTACTGGAAATATTCCTCTGAGATTTTGATCCATATTGACGTGATAGCATCACGCAGTTGATTTGTGGGCTGCATATCCATGATGCAAATTTCCCGTTCCACCACATCTCAAAGGTGCTCTATTAGATTGAGAACTGGTGACTGTAGAGGCCATTTGAGTACAGTGAACTCATTGTCATGTTCAAGAAACCAGTCAGATGATTGGTACTTTATGACATGGCGCGTTATTCTGCTGGAAGTAGCCATCAGAAGATGGGTACGCTGTGGTCATAAAGGGATGGACATAGTCAGCAACAATACTCAGGTAGGCTGTGGCAATCACATGATGCTCAGTTGGTACAAATGGGCCCAAAGTGTGCCAAGAAAATATCCCCGACACCATTACACCAACACCACCAGCCTGAAATTTTAATACAAGGCAGGATGGATCCATGCTTTCATGTTGTTGACGCCAAGTTGTGACCCTACCATCCGAATGTCGCAGCAGAAATCGAGACTCATCAGACCACTTTTTCCAATCTTCTCTTGTCCAATTTTGGCGAGCCTGTGCAAATTGTAGCATCAGTTTCCTGTTCGTAGCTGACAGGAGCAGCACCGGTGTGGTCTTCTGCTGCTGTAGGCCAGGTTGGCCAGGTTAGACGTGTTGTGCATTCAGAGATGCTCTTCTGCATACCTCGGTTGTAACGAGTGGTTATTTGAGTTACTGTTGCCTTTCTATCAACTGGAACCAGTCTGGCCATTCTCCTCTGACCTCTGGCATCAACAAGGCATTTGCGCCCACAGAACTGCCACTCCCTGGATATTTTCTC
Source organism: Danio kyathit (assembly GCA_903798195.1). NCBI lineage: Eukaryota > Metazoa > Chordata > Actinopteri > Cypriniformes > Danionidae > Danio > Danio kyathit. The sequence goes on from LR812530.1 coordinate 39,513,453, forward strand.
TATTTTCAGACCATTCTCTGTAAACCCTAGAGATGGTTGTGCGTGAAAATCCCAGTAGATCAGCAGTTTCTGAAACACTCAGACCAGACCGTCTGGCACCAACAACCATGCCATGTTCAAAGTCACTTAAATCACCTTTCTTCCCCATTCTGATACTCGGTTTGAACTGCAGCAGATCGTCTTGACCATGTCTACATGCCTAAATGCATTGAGTTGCTGCCATGTGATTGGCTGATTAGAAATTAGCATTAACGAGCAGTTGAATATGTGTACCTAATAAAGTGCCCAGTGAGTTTATTTAACCACTGTCAGTTTTGACAACAAACAGAAATGGTGAGGAGAAGGTGCCTTTTAGGTTGTAATAACTCTCCCGAAACACTTTCCCTAATCTTTCTGAATGAAATGCCTACTTTACTTCATCCAATCAGCTCGCAGTAGAAAAAACAAGCCACTCCCACTGTTTTCTCATCTAGGAACTGCTTTATAATCTGAAAAAAAAAGGTCGTAGCTTCCAGTTCTTTAACCATGCCACTCTTACTGTTAGTTTACTTCAAAGGAATGATGCTCAAAAAAAAAACCTGCCCCCTACTCAATATATAGTTTCAGTAGAAAGTACATCAACATACTGAAATAGTCTCAGCAACTTCCGGTTCACGTGGACTTTAATGCATTAATATGCAAATATTGTGATCCATTAGTGAACATTTTTAATGCCTGTGTTAGTACTTTCTTAGTAACTCTGGTGCCAGAAGAATTTTTTCCATTCATTTATTTGTTTATATAGATTTTTTTAAAAGCCTTTCAATAAAGAGTTGAAGCATGAACCAAATCATCCGTTTTCGAGACAAACAGGGATGAAATGATCCATGAACCGGTCGATAATTGATTAAAGTATATGTGACGATTCATGCTCAACCAGCACATGCTCCCAGGTGTTCACGTTGAACCTAGCTGGGGACAATTTTCAGGTGCTGCATAATATCATTGCATTTGCTGCAGTCATGCTACGGCAACAATGTTTCTTGATTAATGCGCCAGAATGAGAGTATAGATCCTAGCCATATAGGCCTAAAAAATAGAAACTTTTTATTTTCTGTCTGTCTTAGTACACAGTGTATCTACAAAAGAGTCAAGGGAGGAAACTCTGGTTAATTTTGAGTAAGATGCTAATGATCTAATCGATTTAATGATTCATGCTAAGCTAAGCTAAAAGTGCTCCCGCCACACCTGGAGATCAGATGAATGGATGTAAAACTCAGCTGTTTAACTCTATGGGAGTTGTAAAATGAGCTTATTTCCAAAAAAGTACAGTAAAATCAGACCATTCTGGTTTTGCTTTAGATTTTGAAATGATGCAGTCTAATTTAGACTAAAACTCTTCATGCTGCGTCTTTGTTTGGATCATGATTATGGTGCAGGCATAGCTTTACTGTGCTTATATGAAGATATATATTTTTTATTTGTATAACTAATATGATTTCAACCCAGGCTCATTCTGATTATGTACCCCTATACAAATTTCTGGAGAGTGCAAAATACGTCCCAGAAGGGGGACTGTTTTTTTGCAGTTTTTGCGAATCCTCTAGAGGCCGCTGTGTACACTTTTTCAGATCTCAAATTTCTCTTGCGAGTGCCATTCGCGCCTGCTGTTCTCACGTAAATCCACCAGAGGCCACTGTCGACTGACTGTCTACTGACTGACTGACTGACCCACCCTCCTCCTTCCCTAAACCCAACCAATAGTATTTTAAAAAACACAGATTGACCCGCCCTCCCACTTCCCTAATCCAACCACAGTGTTTTAATAAGCAATCCAGAAAAAGATCTTCTTTTTACCACGTTTTCAGATTTTACCACATTCTCACCCTGTTATTTACTTGTTTATTTTATTGTTTAGCTTTTGTTTTTGTCTTATGCTTTCTAGAACCGTTTTTCACCAAACTCGAACTCCGTTGCCACGGTCAGCTAAGCTCTGCGTCTCAAGTACGCCAACGTACATGTTCGTTTTAAAGATGAAATAAAGCCATACATAGCTCTGGCTACATAATTTGCGATCTCCAGAAATGTATATAGGGCTACATTTTCAGAATGAGCCCATGTTGCATGATTTGGGGTTAGTTTTGTTGTATTTCAATTTCACAAGGACACCTTTTCATTTACAGTATAATGTTTTAAATTTCATTTTGTAGAAAAAAAATTATCATGAGAAAATTGAATTGTGAAATCAAAATCGTGAATCGAGTCATGATCTCAGTGAATTGGTACATCATTAGAAGATTTGAGGCTAAGTATGAAAATCAGACAAATGATAAAGGTACAAGATTTTGCACTTAATAACTTTAACAAGACATTTGTTTTCATAGCATCTTGGGTAATGCAGTTGTTCTCCATAGATTAAAGTCGCCTTTCCACTGCACATGACAAATGACAAGCGACAGACTGGAAGTCATTCATTTCCAATGGAGAGTAGTCCGGGAGCTGCGTGGAATTACGATCATCTCGTATGCGGAAAATTCTGATCCGATTTGAATTGCGGTTACGTTGAAATATTTGAACTTTCAGTGTTGTCCAAGCAGGTCCGTGCGGACGAGATGAGAAATAGTAGTTTTTTTTGTTATTTGTTGAATCAGAAAAAAGTTTATATTAAAAAACATTTCTATTCATAAATGAGTAATAAAAATATTATTTTTAATGCTGTCTCCACATTCCCTCCAAAATTTTAGCGGTCTATGAGTTTCTAGTATTCATTCATTCATTCATTCAACAATGGTGCACGAAAAAACTGACAATTCTGTGCGACTGCCACAAGGGGTCGTATTCCAACAGTCGTGTCCAAATTCCAAAGCCGTCTTTCCACTTCACACGACATTTGATTCTTGTGGTGTCCTAAATAAAGTGCAAAAAGAGCCTTTATTCTCCATGCATTCACCATGGTTGAATGAATAAATACTAGAAACTCATAGACCTCAATTTTGGAGGGAATGTGGAGACAACATAAAAAAAAATTTTATTACTCATTTATGAATAGAAATGTTTTTTTAATATTAACTTTTTTCTGATTCAAAAAATAACGTAAAAAAAAACTCATCTCATCTCGCGGGCACGGACCTGCTTGGACAACACTGGAAAACATCACATGCGGTCAGCCGGTCGCATACGGTCTAGCAAAGAGCTTAGAATCATCAAGAGACGACACTTATAGAACCATGTTCCATTGCAACAGCAGCGCCCAGCAACAGCCCCACGGTTCCGCCATTTTGGAGTGAAAGCGATCGGCTTTCCATTGGATCTTTTTGCTGTCGTGATGGCAAGCAGCTGCTTTGTTTTTTATTTATTTATTTAAAAAGCGCATTAAAGCTGAGATACAACCTGAAAGATGACAATACAACACTTATAATCAAAGACTGGTGATTATCAGCACTTTTAATAGTTAATTTTACAGACTTGTTAAATATATTTTAACCATATTTGTTTTCTTGAAATTTAAATTACTTTAATGTAATAGTCAGGGGCGTTGCTAGGATCGAAAGAGATAAGGGGATTAGCCCCAAAGCCCCCCCCCCCCCCCCCCCACATTCTAATTTACCCTACTAAAATCTAAAATACCCCCACTTTCAAAAGGTGATCTACTCTAATCTTATTAATAGGAATATAAATAATTTAATAATAAACAAAAGGTTTTTGAGTTGACAGTCTTGTGAAGCTTTGTGACTTGTAACACCAAAAAAGAAAAAACATTGATAAATTAACCCACTTCTCATTTACTAGACTGTTATAAGCCATATCATACCTCTTGAGCCTCCTATCTCCTCCTGATTTGCAGTTTCTGTTTGGTTTTTGAAAATAATGTAATTTTCTGCATGTCTTCAAATCTAAAAATATGATTTATTTTATAGTGTGAGTTGTTATCCAACGTGATATAAAGCTACTGTTCATTTGGACAGAGTGATTATCTAAGGTGTAGTGTTGTCAAAATACTGGAATTTCTAAATTCAATTCCTTGCAAAATATTAATATTCAATAGGCTACTCTTTTTGATATAGTAACAATTGTATCAAAAATAGTACAAAAAAATTAATAAATAAAGATCTATATGCTAGAAATATGTTTACTTCAAATTTCTTTAGAGGGAATTTTTTTCAGTTATCCTCAAAATAGGTTGATGTGGGCATTGTAGCATTTTAAATGCATGTAATGCCTGTTTCATTCATACTTGAGAAAAAATTCCATATATGCCTCACAAAAGTAGTAGAACATTCCAGGAAATCCCTGATATGGATGAAGGCATCCAGCAATTGCTGTAGTTGAATGAATGACAATAGAATCGGAATAAACATAAAAAGGCTTTATTTACATGACTTTTATTAGGTATTTTCATAAGATTAAAGTCGATTTGTAATTCGATGCTAACTGACAGCATGTTACAGTAGAATATAGCTATAAAATAATATGCTAGATGCATGAACTCGCTGTGATTTAACTATTACAGAAACAAATGGCTATATATCTATATCATATCTAGAAAGCTAGTACAATTTACGTTTTTCTGACTAATTCGCATGTATTTACATTTATATGATGCACATTTTATTGATTACAGTTTTTTTATTTCACCAAAACTACACACATTTTATACTGTGAAAACAAATATTAAGCTTCATCAGTATTTAGAACTATTCAGTTTCGCGAAACAGTTGTATTATTACCTCATCAGCTTCAGCTCCTCAAAATAATGAATGAATGATACAGGGGCGGGATTTTTTTTAACACCATGTCCATGTGACAACAGTGCCACTCCCACCTGCCGGTAGAAACAGGTACTACTGATCAGCTGCCCGACACAATCACTGCGTTAAGTGGAACACGCGTGATGTATGTGGTACTTTTAAGTACTTAGATAACAAAATAAATGTTATACAACCTATTTTTATTTAAGTGCAACATATTCCAAAGGTCAGGGGCTTTTGACAATACATCAGAGGCTTAAGCCCCCAAAGCCCCCCCCCTCGCAACGCCACTGGTAATAGTTTACTTACTGGCATAATACAAATGAATACTGGCATGTTAAATTAAATTACATTACTTTCAAAATGTGTTGATAACATGACTTTTTGTTCTGGCATTATGTTATAATAGTATATAAAACAAATTCCAGTGTTGTCTGTAAAGAAAGACTAATAAAGCTTTTATGTAAAAAGCCACTATGTCCAAAGTGATTGAATTCTGACACATAAATTCATCATTTTTTCATTCATTTTCTTTTCAGCTTAGGGTCCTTTATTAATATGTGGTCACCCTTTTACATTCACACTCATACACTACGGAAAATTTAGCCTACCCAATTCCCCTATAGCGCATGTCTTTGGAGTTGTGGTGAAAACCCATGCAAACCCACAGAAACGCCAACTCACTTAGCCGAGGCTCGAACCAGCGACCTTCATGCTGTGAGGCGAATGTGCTACCCACTACACCACCGTGTAGCCCTCATCATTTTTTATTCATGATTTTTAATGCTGTCATTATAAATCATGGAGGCCATACAAACTTCTAGATAAAATAGTTTTTGTTGTGGGGTATACTCATTATTTTATCACTCTAATTTGAGTAAAGCTAAAAAATAAAATAGCAATCAAAGTTATTTTATTAACCTTTCATGTTATAAGTGAAAAAGATATTTTAGATACCAGATAAAGTAAACTTAGTCTTGTCAACATTTTGGAAACTGTTTGTTTTCATTGAGATACTGTTTAAAATTTTACTTTTCAAAGGGGGTGTACTTATTTATGTTGAGAGTATATATACAGTTGAAGTCAGAATTATTAGCCCCCTTTGAATTTTTTTCTATTTTTTTAAATATTTCCCAAAAGATGTTTAAAAGAGCAAAGACATTTTCACAGTATGTCTGATAATATTTTTTCTTCTGGAGAAAGTCTTATTTGTTTTATTTTGATTAGAATAAAAGCAGCTTTTAATTTTTTAAACACAATTTTAAGGACAGTATTATTATTCCCTTTAAGCTAATTGTTTTTTCGATAGTCTACAGAACAAACCATCATTATACAATAACTTGCCTAATTACCCTAACCTGCCTAGTTAACCTAATTAACCTTGTTAAGCCTTTAAATGTCACTTTAAGCTGTATAGAAGTGTCTTGAAACATATCTAGTCAAATATTATTTACTGTCATCATGGCAAAGATAAAATAAATCAGTTATTAGAGATGAGTTATTAAAACTATTATGATTAGAAATGTGTTGAAAAAATCTTCTCTCTGTTAAACAGAAAACAGGGAAAAAATAAACAGGGGGGCTAATAATTCAGGGGGGCTAATAATTCTGACTTCAACTGTATATATAATATTTTAAACTCATATTTAACTCAATATTTTAATTCATTTCGTCTAACGTTAGTTTTCCGTGCTGTTGTTCTATTGGAATTTTAATTCCAAAATGGCCGCCACATGACACTAGTGGCATCTAGTGGCTTTTTACAAAACAGCAACAAAGTGTGGCCTCTTGGTGATTCTAAGCTCTTTAGGTCTAGTCGCAGGAGTTCAAATATTTCAGCGTATCCACAGCTCAAATCGGATCCGAATTTTACAGAGATGATCGGAACTCCCAGCTCCCGGACTACTCTCCATTGGAAATGAATGACTTCCGATCTGTCGCTTGTCGTATGCAGTGGAAAAACAAGTGAAATTGATGTGAACAGATGGATTCAACAAGAGCATATACAATCAGTTAACAACCACAGAGCTCATAACAGGTCTCTCTTCAAGAGCTTTTAGTTTTTAAGAGCATCTTCACTTGTTATACATAAAATATATATTTTCGTCTCTGATATTAGTAAACTCTTCTCGATTCTGTCACATTTTACCACATTAAGATCCATTTCACAGATTTTGCTCTTTAAAATAGCACTGAAGTGTGAAAAGTGTCTCTTGCCTCATGTCTCTTGTGACACTATGGCTTTTGTTGAATGTTGTTTAATGAATATGAGCCTTGTTTGAGACATCACTTTTATTAATTGTTAGTTAATGAACAATTTAATATAAAACCGAATGAAAACTAATAACTATCATTTATTCTCTGGTCTCCATACATTTCCAAAAATTGGCCCTCAGCCACGTAATTTGAGCATCTCTGATCCATATGAGAACTGAAAAGCACAGGGTTTTTGATGGAACATCATCAAGATGATTGTGTTACCTTTGAATTGCCTTTATTGCTGCTTCTTTGTCCATTCATATTGACTTATTAAATCGTCGCTTACTGAGATTAGAAATTTTAATGAAACATTTCAGTGGGGGCTTATACTTTCTTTGGTCAAATCAAAAGAGCCATACTTTCTTTTGTAGAAAGGAACAAAAGCGGAGAAAAAAAAAAAACGAGAAAAGAGGTTGGAAAGCAAATCAATGGCGTCTGAAATCATGATTGCCTGCTGAGAGCTTTATTGAAGACACAATCTGAGGACACACGGACAGATGTGCACTGCGCTGAGTTACCAGGGCAGCAAAGCATGTATTTTGTCCATCGAATTAGCGTCAATTGAGAAAATGGCTGCATATAATTTGTCCCTGGTTAGAATTATTTTTAGCATATTTACAATATTGTGGTAGATGTACATAAATGTTGCATACGTATCTTGTGTGTAGTTGTTGTGGCTTTGGACTCAAATTGTACATTGGAAATTGATTGTTGATCTAAAAGGGTTAATTGTTTGTTGTACAGAATTATTATGATTAAATTATAAAACTGTGTTGGATTCAACAATGTAGAGGTATATAATACAAAAAAAATTTAACTAATATGTCAGCAATATACATACAGTAGTCAACATTTGAAGTGGATCAAAGCCTTTAATCAAAAGTCTCCTAAACCAATGTGTATCGAATGAATTTTTGATCCACTTCAAATGTTGACTACGGTACAGTGATTCCTCGATATAACTCGCTTCACCTTTTGCAGCTTCGCAGTTTTGCAGATTTTTTTTAATGCAATTTGACATGCGTTTTTTATCAGCACATTGTGTTCTGCGTCGTGATTGGCTGTAGACCATTGTCAATCATTCTCCTCCGTGCAGTGTCTCCTGTACTTGCCAAATTGACATAAATCTTTGATCGCTAACAGTGTGAGTGCTGGACTGTATGTTTGTAAGTTTTCTCCTCAACAAACCTCATAATGTCGACGAAACGTTCTGCACTGTCAAAGACACCTGCGGTAGCACCCAAAGGCAAAGGAAGATGCTAACCATCACACAAAAAGTTGGACTTCGAGACATGCTAAAGGAAGGTAGAAGTTATGCGGCTGTAGGGCGCCTTTATGGAATAAATTATTCTTTGGTTCATTACATTCACTTTTACAGCCTTAAAACTTATAAAACTATAATTATTAAAAAAATAAAGCTGACTACTTCGCGCATTTAACCTATTGTGAGTTATTTTTAGAACGTAACTCCCGTGATTAATAAGGGACCACTGTGTATATACAGTTGAAGTCAGAATTATTAGCCCCCCTCTTTATTTTTTCCCCAATTTCTGTTTAACGGAGAGAAGATTTTTTTTCAACACATTTCTAAACGTAATAGTTTTAATAACTCATTTCTAATAACTGATTTATTTTATCTTTGCGATGATGACAGTGAATAATATTTTACTAGATATTTTTCAAGACACTTCTATACAGCTTAAAGTGACATTTTAAAGGCTTAACTAGGTTAATTAGGTTAACTAGGCAGGATAGGGCAATTAGGCAAGTTATTGTATAATGATGGTTTGTTCTGTAGACTATCGAAAAAATATATAGCTTAAAGGGGCTAATAATTTTGACCTTAAAATGGATTAAAAAAACAGCGTTTATTCTAGCTGAAATAAAACAAATAAGACCTTCTCTAGAAGAAAAAAAAATATTATCAGACATACTGTGAAAATTTTCTTGCTCTGTTAAACATCAATTGGGAAATATGTAAAAAAGAAGAAAAAAATCAAAGGGGGGGGGGGGGGGGGGGGGGGGGGGGGGTCGAATAATTCTGACTTCAACTGTATATATATATATATATATATATATATATATATATATATATTCATTCATTCATTTTCTTTTCGACTTAGTCTCTTCGTCAATCTGGGGTCGCCACAGCGGAATGAACCACCAACTTATCCAGCACATGTTTTATGTAGCGGATGCCCTTCCAGCTGCAACCCACCACTGGGAAACACCCATATACTCACAATTACACATAAACTCATACACTACGGACAATTTAGTTTACCCAATTAACTTATAGCGAATGTCTTTGGACTTGTGGGGGAAACCGGAGCACCCGGAGGAAACCCACGCAAACACGGAGAGAACATGCAAACTCCATACAGAACTGCCAACTGGCCCAGCCGAGGCTCGAACCAGTGACCTTCTTACTGTGAGGCGACAGCGCTACCCACTGTGCCACTGCACATATGTGCGTGTTTAATTTTTGCATAATATATGTTACACTGAACAATTATGAAATTGTAATTAGCTTTAAATTTTGACATTATTTTTTTGTATTTTTGTATTTTACGCATATATTGAAAACAAATTTGAGTATGGTTGCTTTAAAATTATTCATAGTTTTTTATTTAAAAAAACTTGCTGTATTATCATATAAAAAATGACAAAATGAAAAAAAAAAAGATCATCATTATTATTACATATTATTGTCATTATATTATGTTATTATAAGGTTTTTAAATAGGTAATCGTAATTATAAATTTACTGTTAATAAATGTAATTTATTCCCGTGATGCATAGATGAATTATCAGCAGTTGTTACTTTTCTTTTTTCTCCCATTTTATTTAAAAGCATATTTTGCTATTCCAACTATGCATAATTATTATGCTTATTTTATTTAGTTTCATTTTTCCCTTCTCATCTTTGTCCATATTACCCCTTTGACTCATCAAGAACTGCAAGGTTATTGCAGAGAGAGAGAGAGAGAGAGAGAGAGAGAGAGAGAGAGCTTCATGCAGAGCATTGTGGGAGTCACTCTGTTTATTGATGTGTTTGTGGCTTTGGGTCATGATTTCTGGTTTGCTCTCTCAGGTAATGGCCCGCCGCTGCGGTTGGTTGGTGGGGAGGAGGACTTTGAGGGACGTGTAGAGGTCTTCCATGATGGACGCTGGGGGACCATTTGTGATGATCAGTGGGATGACATGGACGCTGAGGTGGTCTGCAGGCAGCTCGGACTGGGGTGAGTCCAGTTTACTGCTAATACATCAAGTACTGACCCCACACACCCCTGTACATGACATACAGTGGAGGATTTCAGGGTTGTAAATTAAAACCTGTCTAATGAGTGTGAAAATCGACCGTGGCAGGTATCGCATATCAACACACTAGCCAATTTGGCAGTTTATGATTCATAAAATGATGAATGCATGTAATCATTATCAGAGCCCTCCCTCTAAAGAGAAGATGAGCTAAACAAACAATTAAAAATGACATGAAAATGACATTTGTACACAGACTTCCCCACTCAGATTACAAGCATCGGATTGCGGGACTAGAGTTCTAAAGGTTTGTCTAGGTTTGTCTGACTTTTCAGGAATGTTTACTTCTGAAATTGTGAAATCATTTGAACTGAACAGTTTGATATTCCCTCTGAAGACTTTTTAAATATCTTCAAATTCGGCATTTTATAGAGTCCCTATGAAAGCAAAACCAATTTCGCTTTAAATTATCGAAACTGGACGAAAGTATGCTGTCAGTAAGTTCTTTTAAAGGGCTTATTTCTAAATTCTATGCCTCATTAGTTTACTCTGGTTCCTCAGTTTGATTCCTTGAAACCACTATGGGAACGGGACCTACCTGTAGGAGTTCTGTTTAATCCTGAAGATTGGTCCAAGATCTGTGATGGTGTCTTTCCAAAATGTACCTCAATTTCCATACGTGAACAAAATTGTAAGTTTTTCCACAGGATTTATTTTACACCTGTTCGTCTGCATAAAATGTTCCCAGCTTGTTCCGACCTCTGTTTTAAGTGCAAAACTTGTAAGGGCACATTTTTCATGTATTTTGGTCCTGTGTTCACATTTAACCTATTTGGAAAGGGGTTCATTCTGCAATCCAGGAGATAATTGGAAAGCGTTTTATTTTCTCTCCCTCACTTTTTTTGTTGAATGACAAGACCTTTTTGACTCAGAGCTCAAACCTCGGTTTACAACTCTTACATTTCTAGCTAAATGTATATTACTAAAATGGTCTACTTCTCAAATTCCAACTACTTCCATGTGGGTTTCTCAGTTGTCAGTCTTTCTTCCTTTAGAAAAATTCATCTTTGACCTCAACCACAAACAGGACAAATTCAGGAGACTTTGGGAACCTCTCCAATCCTTTCTACAGTTAAAGTCAGACTTATTCGCCCCCCTTTGATTTTTTTTTTCTTCTTTTTTTAAATATTTCACAAATGATGTTTAACAGAGCAAGGAAATTTTCACAGTATGTCTGATAATATTTTTTCTTCTGGAGGAAGTCTTATTTGTTTTATTTCAGCTAGAATAAAAGCAGTTTCAAGTTTTTTAAAAGCCACTTTTAAGGTCAAAATTATTAGTCCCTTTAATCTAATTGTTTTTTCGATAGTCTACAGAACAAACTACACTCTTAGAAAAAAAGGTGCCACAAAGAACCAAAACTGGAGTTTCACAGCGATGCCATAGAAGAACCTTTTTTGGTTCTTCAAAGAACCTTTCACCAAGTGGTTCCTTGAAGAACCTTTCTTTCTTTGGTGCTATAAAGAACCTTTTTTGGTACTGCAAAGAACCATTTTTAATGGTTCTTTAAAGAACCTCTAACAGCTTGGTTCTTTGTAGAACCATCTATGAAGATCATGATCCAAATGCAGTCAATAAATAAAATCCAGGCAGAAAGTTTAAATATTTATTGCTAAAACAGTTTGTCTTGTACAAGTCAGACAAATTCTACAATGTTAAACTGAAAAAACACAAAAACAGTTCAAAAAACACATTTTTTGCAGAAATTGATAATTTTATATCTAATGCTAAATATATTTACATTACTTCTATTTTTTTCCACATTTTAAAATATTTAATACATTTATGGTTCTCAATTCATTAACACTTTAGTTTTCATTACAATTCATATGAATTACAAATAAACATTAAACAGTAAAAAATGAATGTGAAAATAGAATTTACAATGAAATTACAGGAAACTACACAACAATACACCTTTTAACACAATATCAAAAAATGTAATAAAAAAAGACAATAAATCAGAAAACATAAAAACAGTTGACTTCAAAGTAAAACAGCAGTATCAGAGAGAAAGGTAATTGCCAGAGCCAATACCAGTGTTACAAATCAGATTTGCACATTCACAGATTCATCAAATCTTCAGATCTACAATATGTCCACATCGATTAAACACTGTTATTACATGATGTTGAAATCATTGTAAACATTAGTTACTTTGTTTTTTATCAGCACAGGTGCATTTAACCAAAAATAAAACAGTAAAACTTTGTCTATGTAAGGTTCAAACTTACAAAGCCTAAAAGTTTCCAATCTTACTAGAAGGATTATCAAGGTGAGCTAATCAACTGAAAAAAATTGCTTAAACATCCTTTGCATTTGAATCTGAAATAAATGTGTTTTTTTTATTGTGGTTGTGGATTCGTGTTAACTTGTGACTATGTGAAGCTGTTATAGCCTATGTGAAGCTGAATTTACATACTGTAGCTAACCCATCTACAGTTGCAATCAGAATTATTCAACCCCCTGATTTATTAGCCCCCCCTGTTTATTTTTTCCCCAATTTCTGTTTAACGGAGAGAAAAAAATTTCAACACATTTCTAAACATAATAGTTTTAATAACTCATCTCTAATAACTGATTTATTTTCTCTTTGTCATGATGACAATAAATAATATTTTACTAGATATTTTTCAAGACACTTCTATACAGCTTAAAGTGACATTTAAAGGCTTAACTAGGTTAATTAGGTTAACTAGGCAGGTTAGGGTAATTAGGCAAGTTATTGTATAATGATGGTTTGTTCTGTAGACTATTGAAAAAATATATAGCTTAAAGGGGCTAATAATTTTGACCTTAAAATGGGTTTTAAAAAATTAAAAACTGCTTTTATTCTAGCCGAAATAAAACAAATAAGACTTTCTCCAGAAGAAAAAATATTATCAGACATACTGTGAACATTTCCTTGTTCTGTTAAACATCATTTGGGAAATATTTAAAAAGGAAAAAAAAATTCAAAGGGGGTTCAATAATTCTGATTGCAACTGTAATTCGGTTCAATGTGTCACCTGAATCACCCAGAAAAGTTAAACTGAGCTAATAAATCCAGTCCATGGTTCTCCCTCAGAAATGGAAAGAATATCAACAGAGTTCTCATCAGATCCACATACTCATGTGAAGGATACCTGTAAATAAGAAAAACATAGAGTTAGCACAAGATGCATTAAAATAAGACAATAATTTTTTAGTTAACTTCATTTGTGCTGGTCAGTACAAGTTCCCCACTGTTTATGTATTTGCAATGACTTTTAAGTAATCCACTCACCTGAATACTTAGGTTCGCATTTCGTATCAATGCAGCATAAGAGCTCCATCTTTTTTAAGACAGCTTCCATTCTGGTCTCCAGCACATACACGAATTGAGTCTGCAACACACCCCTTATTAGGGGACAAGGGGAGTCATGACTACTTGTGGTTCTATACATTCCCCCAAAACAAGCCCTCAGGTACAACATTAAATGTGGACATTACCTTGAATTCCAGAGTGCAAAAGGCATCATCAGCATACTTTAATTTCAGACCAGACATGACCACTTGACCCTCCGAGAAATAAGACGTTGTATTGCTGGAGGAAAAAAAGACTGAATTAGAAGTGTTTGTGAATAATTAAATTTGTTTGTACTAATAAAGTTGACATTCCATGCATCTATTGCACCATACATCTACTGAAAACCAAGCAAACAAACACACATTCCCAGTAAAATTGTAAAAAAATAAAAAAACAAAGACTATAGTTTAAAAAATCTTTGTCTAATAATTACTCAGCACTGGGTAGCCAAATAGTCTATAGATTTTTTTTTAGAATGTAGGAACTACTGAAAAAAGAAAAAGAGGTTGTACATGAAACTGCTCACAACAAATCTGTGAAGAACTTGACATTTAAAAATCTAATCAAAATGAGGAAGACATCAACATTACCTTAAAAAAATCAAGCGATGGATGATTGGTAGCATCAGTTTTTCAACATCAGTGGCCATGGCCCATGGCTGCAAAAACTGATAAATATAAAAAAAGAGTGTTATAAGACTCAACATTTAACTAAATCTATGGTACCACTGTACCAATCAAAATTTTATGCGTAAATCATCCCTTGCACCCATAAATTTTTCTTAGAATAGGCAATATATTTGTTGGTTTAGATTGTGATCATGATTTTAGGTTATATTTGTGTACTTAGAATGTACACTCACCACGCACGCCAGCTTTAACAATCAGGTACACCTGAACACCAAAAAAAAGTACAATTAGTGACACTATTCAATAAGTTCTCATTAATACATGTTAGTAATGCATTTAAATGACCAGTGAAATAAGGAATAATAATATTTACTATACTAATGTTAACTTTAAAAAAATACAACTGAATTATATTATCAGCTCCATTTATTAAAACATCTTTCATCACGAGTTTAGTTTGATTAACTAACTTAAAGTTAACAAATTTAGTATCATTGTACAGCGTTAACGAACAACTGGCCAATAAATATAGCATTTTCAATCAATATATGCTGCATGTAATAGCGCAGATTAACATCTAAAAGTGTTCATGTTTGAAAATAAACAAATTGTCAAGCAATTGGTACTGTGATAAACACCACTGCCAATACAAACATTTGAATAATCTTAAAAGACTTAAAATTAAAATATTAATGTTTAAATGATAAATAATTATTCGCTGCATTTTGAATTGGCCACTATTATGTGGTTAATTTACTTTGCATTTGCCATAATCTATGACAACTTAATTGATGGTCATAATGTCTCGTGAAGGCCAGCTTACCTTAACTTATTCCTCATGGTCAGACTCGACTGCAAACATTCACTTCAGTGTTGTGCTGAAATAGAGAATGCAGTTAACATTAAGTTAGTTAAAGTTAACGGAAAACGACTTTTCTTTTTTCAGGAGCTATGCTTAAAATAACTCAATAACATTACCTCACCGTCTGTTAATTTGTTGTTTAAAAAATGGCGCTTAAACCGTCTGTTCACGAATAACGTGACATAAGAACCAAGTTACTTGTTAATTCTGCTAAATGACATGCACTATACATGAATATAGATATAAACATCATTATTTAACTGACAGAATTTGACACAAACACTTACCGATGATGAAGCCGTTGGATGAGACGACGACGGGTAGAGTTCAAAATGCAGGCGTTGCCTGGTGACGCTGTTTTGTTTGCGGTTGAGTCGAGTCGGTTCTATGAATCGGTTCCCTTAAGTGAATAGTAAGGAGTCGAGTCCGCCTAAAACCGATTCCTTTTGTATAATAATGCAAGACACAACAATATGATTCATTACTATTCAATTATACTGCCCGGTCACACGCATTTTATACAGTAATTGTACACTATACATGTTGATGGGTGAGCTTGTGAACACGTGATAAAATAATTCCCGAGCAAACAGTTCAATCTGATTCAATGTCACGCAGTGCTGAACCGAACCAGTGTAACGACAGGCGGCCCGTACTCTTCAATCCGTGTAGAGCAAGCGTTCCTTCCCTGAGTTTTAAATAATTTTGGGTGTGTTTAACAGTCTTTGGTTTCATAATCAATTACTTTGGTTATAGTTTATTATGTTTTGGCTAAGCACAAAGTTATGGTCATTAAAAATTATTCCATATTTCCATGTTAACCATATAACATTAAATAAAGCTGAAAATGTACTATAACATTCATGTCAAGTTATTTTTGAAGATGTTGGTAAACAAATAGGGGCTGCAATAACATTCTGTGTATATATATATATATATATATATATATATATATATATATATATATATATATATATATATATATATATATATATATATATAAATATATATATATATATATATATATATATATATATATATATATATAAATATAAATATATATATATATATATATATATATATATATATATATATATATTATATACTGTATATATATATATATATATATATATATATATATATATATATATATATATATATATATATATATATATATATATAATTTATATATATTGTATTTAATTATATATAATTTATATAAAATTTAATGATATATATATATATATATATATATATATATATATATATATATATATATATATATATATATTAGCATATAAAGTTCATGTGCATTAATTTGTATGCTGAATAAAATAACAGGAGTTTGAATTTTACAATAAAATTCTGAATACAACATATACCTGTAAATTTTTTAAGTTAAATCCTGTAAAGTGATACTAACGTAATTTACTGTGAAAAATTACAATAAGGTTAAATTCTGGGAATCTTTAACAGTCTAGGTTATCACGTAAAGAACCATTTTATAGTGCAAAGAACCATTTGGGGCTACAAAGAACCTTTTGTGAGTTGAAAAGTTTCCATGGCTGTTAAAGGTTCTTCAAAGAACCATCTACACCAACAAAGAACCTTTTAAGCACCTTTATTTTTAAGAGTGTATCGTTATACAATAACTTGCCTAATTACCCTAACCTGCCTAGTTAACCTAATTAACCTAGTTAAGCCTTTAAATGTCACTTTAAGCTGTATAGAAGTGTCTTGAAAAATATAAAATATTATTTACTGTCATCATGGCAAAGATAAAATAAATCAGTTATTAGAAAAGAGTTATTAAAACTATTATTTTTAGAAATGTGTTGAAATTTTTTTCTCTCCGTTAAACAGAAATTGGGGAAAAACATAAACAGGGGGGCTAATAAATCAGGCGGTTGAATAATTCTGATTGCAACTGTATATATTATGAATATTTGATACACACATATGCATAGAAACAAAACTATACCAAACAATTTTGTAACATAGATATTTGAATTTCTTATCATATACATATGTTTTATATCTAAATATGAATAAACAGGTTCTCAAAAATATGCATGCGTGTGTTTACATATGTTTCATAAATATACACAGTATACACACACATATATTATGTCAAAACTAACTTTTATTTTGGATGCGATTATCCTGATTAATTTTTGCCCAACATAAGTTTGATCTATATAGTGCCTTTCAAACACCCAAGGACACTTTACATAGCAGGAACACAGCTTGCAGCAATAGACAAAAAATGAGTAAGAGAAGGGGTAATAATTGGCTATTAAAAAACAAAAATAAAACTAAAATGTCAAAACCATGAAAATGACAATTAAACTGATGATGAGAAGCAGCAGCCACCATGTGCAGGGCGTACTCGCAGTGGAAGTGGAAAAAAAGCAGCTATTAATGTACATGTACATCTAGATCTCTCTTTTTACAGTACAGATTGCGTATACTAATATATCATACATCCATTTCTAAGTGCTCCTATGGGTCGTGTTTCAGGAAAGTGAAGCAAAGTTGGAGGTTGTTGTGTTGACTTTTGTGAAGAGACAGCTGATGACTTTATTAATTGACAGCCTGTGCGCTAATCTTCAACATGTTTACCAGTAAACATTCCTTTGGAGTGAGCTATATTAGGAGTTTAGAAGAAAATAAATGAAATTTATTCATCTCATTGTGTCTCTTCAGAAGACTAATTAAACCACTCAGTCCATAACCAATTATGTATTAATCTTTTTAAGCGAGTTGTGAAGCGTTAGGATTCTGAGTGTCAAAAATCTCTCACAATCATTAAAAATATCCTCTTTTGTGTTCCAAAGATTAACAAAATTCTTATGCTGCAGGGTTAGTATGACATGAATTTCAATTTTGTGTTAAACTAACCCTTTATCTCCCACTCTTCCAACCCATATAGAACAATGATAAATGGAAATGTATGCAAATTACATACGTGTCATATTTGAATTTTACAAATGAAGAGCTCGGATGCAAAAACCTCTAAGTGCCATCTGAAATTTTCTTCTAAAATGAGCATTTTTCTTGAGATCCTGTGTGTGGGCTCAGTAATTGTACTTTTATGGCGTTGAATAGGTTTTTTTTATTGCCTTTAAAGTGAAATAACTGATCATAATCATAGAAGGTTGGGAAAAAAGCTAATTATAGAAAAAATTACAGATGGCATTTAGAGGTTTTTGCATTTGAACTTTTTATTTAAAAAATAACAACAATATATAACAAAATGTTATATAACAACATATATTTTGAGATATAGCAAAAATGGCCACTTACATATTTTTTTTAACCACTGGAATTACAAATATGTACATAAGTGTTATATTAGATATGGCCATAAGTGACCATACAGTTAACCTCAGAATTATTAGCCCCCCTGAATTATTAGCCCTCCTAAATTATTAGCCCCCCTGTTTTTTCCCCCCCCCAATTTCTGTTTAACAGAGAGAAGATTTTGTCAACACATTTCTAAACATAATAGTTTTAATAACTCATTTCTAATAACTGATTTCTTTTATCTTTGCTATGATGACAGTAAATAATATTTTACTAGATATTTTTCAAGACACTTCTATACAGCTTAAAGTGACATTTAAAGGCTTAACTAGGTTAATTAGGTTAACTAGGCAGGTTAGGGTAATTAGGCAAGTTATTGTATAACAATGTTTTGTTCTGTAGACTATCGAAAAAATATATAGCTTAAAGGGGCTAATAATTTTGACCTTAAAATGTTTTTTAAAAAATGAAAGCTGCTTTTATTCTAGCTGAAATAAGACAAATAAGACTTTTTCCAGAAGAAAAAATATTATCAGACATACTGTGAAAATGTCCTTGCTCTGTTAAACATCATTTGGGAAATATTTAAAAAAAAAACAAAAAAACAAAGGGGGGCTGATAATTTTGACTTCAACTGTATATAAAATTACAGCTAATATATTTGGACATATATGAGCACATTTGTAATTCCAATGCTTGAAAAAATATATATGTAAGCGTATATGTATTTAGAATTTATAACATATGTTGCATATATGACAGACAGCGGGGGAAATAAGTATTAAATACGTCACCATTTTCTGTTCTCAGAACACATACTTCTAAAAGTTGCTGTTGACTTGAAATTTTAACTGGATGTCGGTAATAACCAAAGAAGTCCATATATGCAAAGAAAACAAATCTAATTAGTTTACAAATGAAGTCATGTGTCATAAAATGAAATGACAAAAAACACATGAAGAAAGGGAGGTGTAGAAAGTCAGTGAAAGCCCAGACAGTAGTTGAAATCTCTCTGAAGTTATTCAGCAGCCCTCTGCCCTTCCTCATTGTAAATTAATATTAGCTGCTTCAGTCCAACATCGACATTATCTGGATGATTAAGATGAAACCAGGGTGGACATTTCAGCAAGACAATGATCCAAAACACAGACAAGGAAACTCTTCAATGCTTTCAGAGAAAAAAAATCAAGCTGTAGAATGGCCCAGCCAATCCCCTGACTTGAACCCAATAGAAAAATATAAATTAAAGATCAGATTTGATAGACGAGACCCACTGAACAATCAAAATGTTTACACTCTGTTGAAGTCTGTAAAAACTCACACCTGAGCAATGCATGTGACTTCTTTATCCATATGAGAGGCGTCTTTAAGCTGCTGTCACCTAAAAAGCCTCTTATATAAAGTATTAAATACATTTCAGTAGTTCAGTACTTTCTCCTTGTGTCATTCTATTGTTATTACACATAACTCATTTTTCAGATTTATTTGTTTGGTTATATTTTTATGTTTGCATTGTTTGGGTTTTTACCAAAATCTGGGTCAATTCCAGTTCAACAGCTCCTTTAGAAATATTATTTCCAGGGAAAAAACATGGAAGTGTTCAATAATTTTCCTCCCACTCTATATATCCAAATATGAACTTGTATTTCATACTGTATATGTCATTTTCTGTCTGAATTTTTAAAGATTTCTGTGTAGGAAAACTTCCTTTTGCAAACAGATTTTAAGGTTTTAAGTGCACACGGCATTGCTAGTGAGTTATTTTCATCCCTCTGTGCTCATATCTCGATGAGAGGAAGATTGAATTATTTATTTTGCGCTGTTGTATTTTTTGCTCTCTTACACATCTCCATCATGTTGTTTTTAGAGGATAAAAACGTTGAGATGGCACACGATCACAGGCTCGCTCTGCTGCTGCAGAAATGATACGCACCACTTCAGTTACTGCAGCATTAAAGCAGCTGAAGGTTTTTGTCACAGTCAGAACACTTTGCCTTTTAGTAAAGCGCATTTTAAAGGTCTCTGTGTGCCTTTTTGTTTCATACTGTACTTAGTGCTTGTCAGAGCCGGTTGATTTCCCATTGAAGCTATACAGTATAAGCAGGGTTGGTTCTGGTGGTCAGCAGCTGGACAGGAGACCGCCTGGGAGGAGTAAGATTAAGGCTGGTGGTGGACCGGTGTTATTGGGGCCAGCAGGTCTGCTCTAACCTTCAGCTCGCTGCTGCTCATGATGTCCCAGTATAGCTGTGGGGTCTGCAAAAAAAAGCCATCGCTCTACAGATAACATGTTAAATTGAGGTCCTGACTGTCTGCGGTCAGTAAAAGTCCCTGTGGTGTTTCTTGGCATCTTGTTCATCAGCTTCTGTCCGTCTTCAAATCGTCCCTCTGTGAAATGAAATTTGCTGCATAAATGTTTGTTCTTTTCTCTTCTTTTCACTGTCTTTATGTATTTTTAGGAACTTTTAACATGTACTAAACAAAACAAAACATACAAAATTAGATATAAAAATAAATAATAAAAATTATAATAATAATAATAAAAAATTATAGTTACAAAAAATAAAAAAATGCATGTAGATACACACATAATATATAAATGTTCTTTATTTAAAAAAACTGTCTTTATTAATTTTAGGAACTTAAAACAAAGCAAAACAAAATTCTGTAAAAATTTAAATAAACAAAAAAATAATTATAATAATTGTAATTACAAGTATAAAAATACATCAATGCATGCAGATACACACATATACAATATAAACTAATTTTTTGTTTCTTCCTTTCTTTGAAAATTAAAAACTAAATGAATAAATAAGTATATCAAAATATATATATAATAAAAAATAATAGTACATACAATTTTTTTAATCAATAATATTTTGTATATACATAATTATGCCAATTGTAGTGATAAAACGATAAATATGGATTAAAAACATCACAAATTGTAAACATCAAACTGATTCTTAATTTAAAATAATTATAATTAAACAATGGTAACACTACAAAAATAAAAATAACTTTCATTTGTTAAAATAAGGAAACTCGATTGAAAAATAGTTGAGAAAATACTCATTTAAAATTGTTCATGTTAATGTTTAATTCAGCTACATTAGTTTAAATAGTACAGATTAATAAATTAAAACCAAAAGCTGATTGTGTTAAAATTATTTATTGTATTTTTTGTTTTGTTTCTTCCTTTCTTTGAAAATTAAACTAAATAAATAAATAAGAATATAAAAATATATACAATAAAAAATAATAGTATATACACTTTTTTTTAATCAATATTATTTTGTATTTACATAATAATGCCAGTTGTAGTGATAAAATGTTAAATATTGATTAAAAAATCACAAATTGTAAACATCAATCTTATTCTTAATTTAAAATAATTATAATTAAATAATGGCAACACTACAAAAATAAAAAATAACTTCATTTAAAATCATTTATTAAAATAAGGAAACTCAATTGAAAAACAGTTGAGAAAATACTCATTTAAAATTGTTCATGTAAATGTTTAATTCAACTAAATTTGTTTAAATAGTAAAGATTAATAAATTAAAACCAAAAGCTGAACCAAAATACTATTCATTGTACTTGAGCTTACTTAAGCTAATAATGAGCAGTTGCATTTTATATTAACTAAGAATAAATTAGCTGTAATAAATTGAATGTAACAGACATGTATATATATTATAATATGCATCCATGTGCATTTATGTCATTATTAAGTTGATTACCAATGCTCTATAAATGTTATATCAACTCAAATTTGAAATAAATATGGCCACAACCAACTATTAATTTAATAGTAATAATTTCATTAAAACAATTAACCCAGTTTTTGGCTTTGTCTATATTTTATCAAAATTTATACTGTAATGCTGTGTTCACACCAGACTATTCACGCATAAATAGACGCGTGAACATTTTGAGTTTACTTGCTTCATTCGCGCCTCAAATTCACTTAATTTGTGCGTCATATTCACTTCACAATAGACGCAGATTCGTGTCATGAGTGGGGCTTCTGTCTGCCCAGTGAGTTTAGCTTCATTGCTAAATAGCTAACATGGATTTTATTGAGATAGTAGCTGTGCTTTGTGTGCTTTAGGAAGGCTGAAAAACAGCATAGATGCATTCGACGCCGTGTCTTAGTACACTAAATCCTCCAGAAACTGTACCTGCATGATGAAAGCTTTTAGCGGTGCTTTCCATTGAGCTGTGCCCTGTTTGATGAGCTGCTGTCCAGTGTCAGCAGGAGGATTTCCCCTCGGGACACCAACAACAGGCACTACATCATAATCACTCCCCTACAAGAGCAAGCTCCTGATTGGTTAACGTGACGCAAATGTCTGCTAAAGTTCAGATTATCCAGTTTCACACTTTAAGCACGTCAAATGTGCAAAATGATCGACTCACGCCTCTTCATTTGCAGGATGTCTATTCGCATCTTTGCATTGATGTTAACCACCCACGATTGACGCTTCATCTGCGTCTGGTGTAAACGCAGCATAACATCTCAGCGTTTTTGTCAGCAAATTTTCAAATTCCAAACGTACATTTTGTTATGATTCACTGATGATATGACATGACAAAGCGATTAGTTACAGTAACTGTATTTAAAAAAGTGAGTAAAATTTCATAATTGTAAAAATTAAGTCAGTTTAACAGTTCCAAGTTACAATGCACACTAAAAAATAATGGGTTATTTCAACCCAAATTTGGGTGGTTTTTTTATTTAATTTATAGGACAGAGGGCGACATGGTGGCTCAGTGGTTAGCACTGTCGCCTCACAGCAAGAAGGTCGCTGGTTCAAGTCCCGGCTGGGTCAGTTGGCATTTCTGTGTGGAGTTTGCATGTTTTCCCCGTGTTTGTGTGGGTTTCCTCTGGGTGCTCCGGTTTCCCCCACAGTCAACTAAATTGGCCGTGGTGTATGTATGTGAATGTGAGTGTGTATGGGTGTTTCCCAGTACTGGGTTGCAACTGGAAGGGCATCCGCTGTGTGAAACATATGCTGGATAAGTTGGCGGTTCATTCTGCTGTGGTGACCCCTGATGAATAAAGGGACTAAGCCGAAGGAAAATGAATGAATGAATAATAGGACAGAATTTAACCCAATGTTTAGGTTAGTCCATATTTTACCCAATTTGAGCTTAAATAACCCAGCAATTTTTCGAGTGTGGGTTTATTTACATTATTTTTAAGTAATGTCAACTTGTTGCTTTTAAGGCAATTGGTTTTACACATAAAGGCAGCATTATTTGCCTTTATCTTTAAATACATAAAGGCAAATAATATGATGCAGACTAATTAAAGTCAGTAAATATTCTTTGTTGTCCTGCATTAACACATCTTGTTGTACTGGGTGATGTGCAATGACTTCTGGGTAAATCGTCCACTCATGCTTCTTGTGAGTGATGCATTGATGTTCTCATACTCTTTATTCCTTTCATAGGGCTCTTTGAACTTATCATGGACACGACATTTGGGATTGAATCTTACTAAAGTCAGCTTTGCTGGGAACATAAACCTCCTTTAGGCATCAATGTGTCTTTGTGTGTGTCCAGGGGCATCCCTAAAGCCTGGTCATGGGCTCATTTTGGACAGGGAAGCGGGCCGATCCAGCTGGATGCAGTGCAGTGCACAGGCAATGAGCTCTCTCTGGACGAGTGCCGGCACAGCGGATGGGAACAACACAACTGTGACCATATGGAAGACGCTGGGGTGTCATGCAACCCCTATACAGGTCTCATCCCATGCATACACACATATGTACAGCCTGTCTGATAGAAATACCACTGTAACCTGTTTTTCGCTACTGTATAAAAAGATAACTGTGACTTTTTTTCTCAGAATTGTGTTGAAAAGTCAGAAAATTGAGATGTAAATTTGCAATTAAGACCTTTTTCTTTGTGTTTTTCACCTCAGAATTGATTTTTTTTTTTTTATGTTTTCGCAGTTCTTGTTTTCGCAGCAAGAAAAGTTAGAATTGTGGGTTTATTTGTAATTCTTTCTTAATAACTAGTAAATGTGATGTTTGTATCTTGCAGATATAAACTTCAGATATTTTTTGGTTAAAACTGCATGACAAAAACTCTCAAATATGAGGAAAAAATGTCAGATTTGCAAGTTAAATAATCAAATTGTGAAATATAAACTCACTATTGCAAGTTTCTCCTCTCAGAATAGTTTTTTAATATTTATACTCTATATTTTGAGTAGTTTATGTGCAATATAGGCTCATTCTGAAAACGTAGCCCTATATATATTTCAGGTGATTGCGATTTATGTAGCCAGAAGTACGTATGGCTGCATTTCATCTATAAAATGAACACTACGGGGCGGTATGACGCTGTTCCTTTTCACGCTAGCACCTGACTGCTTACCTCCATATAGACGGCTTTCCTGCTGTTACCAGTTTGTCCAGTAGCTCACCATGTACGTCAGCGGACTTGAGACGCAGAGAGGAGTTGACCAAGACAACAGGATTCGAGTCCAGCGAAGAATGGTCCAGAAAGCAGAAAAGACAAAAACAGAAGCCAAAAATAAAATAAACAAGTGAATAACAGGGCGAGAATATGTTAAAATCTGAAAACGAGGTAAAAATCATGCAAGGGCTTTTCTATTTCTGGATTGCTTTTTTAAAACTGTCGGTTGGGTTTAGGGAATTGAGTGGGCGGGTCAATCAGTGCTTTTGAAAACACTATTGGTTGGGTTTAGGCAAGGTGGAGGGTGGGTCAGTCGATTTGTCAGTCAGTCAGTCAGTGAGTCAGTCAACAGCGGCCTCTGTTGGATTTACGCGAGAACAGCAGGTGTGAATGGCACTCCTGAGAGAAATTTGAGCTCTCAAAGTGTACACAGCGGCCTCTGGATTCGCGAAAACAAAAACTACAAAAAAATCATAGCTCCTGGGACATATTTGGTGCTCTCCAGAAATGTATATAATGGTACGTTTTCAGAATGAGCCTGGGTTGTTTCTGTAACACAAATCTTGAGGAAGGAAGTCTTTTTTTTGCAGGTTTATATCTGCGAATTTTTACATTTCTTTTGTTATACTCACTTTTAAAAGTATATATCTGACAATTCAATCTAAATAAATATCAAATGCAAGTTCATATTGCACAATTCTGTGTAAAAAGGGTAGAGTTTTATTTAGAATTTTGAGATATAAACTTTCAATTGTGAGGAAAAAAGTCAGAAATGTCACTTATTATTATTATTTATTTATCATATTATTTATTAACTTGCTTGCTTACTTACTCGCATTTAGTAACATTGTTTAGTAGCATCTAGTTTTTATGAGGTGAGTTGGTAGACCAACGATCAACCCCCAATCTGGAGGACCAGGACATACACACATACACTATTCAGCTCAACCAATTCACCTACAGCACATGTCTTTGGACTGTGGGGGAAACCGGAGCACCCGGAGGAATCCCCCATGCGAACACGGGGAGAACATGCAAACTCCAATTTATTAACTTGTACATTATTATTATTATTATTATTTATTATTATTATTAATATTATTATTCAATGGATAAAAACTATTTTTTCATAAATAACTGACTCTGATTGGTCAATTGCCATATTATGTGACCCTAGTAAACAGTTTTGCTATCAAACAATATTCTACGTACACACATAACTCTTGTATCTCTGCACGGTCATCATAACATATAAAATATTTAAGCTCAAATCAATAATTTACTGTATGTCCATTTATTTATTCATCATGTAACCAGTTTAATAAACAAAATAAACCCCTTCAGGAGGCCGTATCACTTCTGTTGACTGTTTATTATCACTTTCCAATGGCGATACAGAAACTATCCAGAGAGCAGATGTGTGTATCCAGTGCGTGAGTGTTTGTTTGTGTGTTCAGATGGCGTGGTGAGACTGGTAGATGGTGATAACCCATGGGAAGGTCGTCTGGAAGTCTATCACTCCGGGGACTGGGGCACAGTGTGTGATGACAGCTGGACGGAGCCTCACGCGCAGGTGGTCTGCAGACAGCTGGGATTCAGGTGCGCTTCTTCAGTCCAGCCAGTGGTGTCAGTATATGCAAAACACTATTAGAATGATATTCTGCTGTTGGATTAATTTAAAACCCCTGGGCTTTCGCTTACTTAGAGTTTATATAAAGGACGTATGGTTACTGGGTCATTTTTGTCAATATTGATTGATTTAGTTTTCTGATGTTTGGGGTCAGTAATTTAAATTTGTAAACTTTTGATCTTTTTAGGTGTGGGTGTTTTTAGTCTGTAATAGTTTATTTGGTAACACTTTATTTTATATTTAAATACATTTATATTTAGTCATTTATCAGACGCTTTTATCCAAAGCGATTTACAATTGCGGAATTCAGTGATTCAATAAAAAGAGGCAATACACACAAGAAGTGCTAATTATACAAAGGACCTGAGAGAACTAAGTGCTGGAGTTGAGATAGGGGAGTGTTTTTTTTAGAGAGAAGAGTGCTTCTACAGGTGGTTTGTCAAGACCACTCACCTATCTAAAGCACGCTTCATAAATGGGCAATGTTTTCTTTTTAGATATGGAGTGATTGTAAGAAAGTGTTTGGTGCAAATATGCATAAACTGGTGCAAATGTTGGTTAAAGTGTCAGAGAGAGGAGAGAGTGTGTTTAATACAGGTGGTTTGTCAAGCCCACTCACCTGTATGATGCACACTCAGAAATGCATAAAGTTTTGAGGTTGTCGTTGTGGTGTGGTTGTTTTAAGTCGCCACTCACGCTATTAACTACTGGCATATTATCTGCCTATTATTAAGATATTAACTGTTTATTAGTAGTTTATTAGTATGATCTTATTCTAGATCCTTAAGCCAACCCAAAACCTAAACCCAACTACCTTACTAATTATAAATTAGCAGCTAATCAGTAGTTTATGGAGCTAGTAGTCTTAGTTAATGGTTTGTTAATAGCATGGATTGTGATTTAAAACAAAGTGTTACCGATTATTTTTCTGGCAGCATATTTATAATGTAATTTATGTTACTAGCAAAGCTGAATTTTTAGGATTTGTTGCTCAAGAATTATGTATTATTATTAGTGTTAGGTAAGACTTTACAATAAGGTTGTATTAGTGGTTAATCTATTTATTAACACAAACAAACAATGAATAATACATTTATGACAGTATAAATTCATCTTAGCTAACATTAGTTAAAGAAAAATAGTTGCTCATTGTTAGTTCATGTTAACATGAATTTAGATTTTAATAATACATTAGTAAATCCTGAACTATGATTAATAAATGTTGTGGGTATTGTTTACACTTTATGTTAGTAAATACATTAAAAACGTTAACTAATGATACCTTTATTGTAAAGTGTAAACAAATCTAATAGCCCTAATGTAAGATATGTCATGTTTAAAGATAAAACTAGTTTAAAGAAAGAGTGGGGAAAATCATTACAATATTGCAGGTTGAGAATTTCCACACAAAAAAAGTCACAGAAGTACTAAAAAATGAACTGATTCAACCTAAACCTTGAGTTTTGTGGGGGTCAACATAATTGTTTTATGTTTAATCTATTTAAATTTGTAAAAACAATTAAGTTAACTTAATCGATTTTGTGTTGAGACAACATTAAAGAATTGTGTGGAACGCAGCATTTTTACAGTGTATTTGAGTCAAAATAATGCCTATAAAAGTATAAATTATTACTGTAGAAGCTGAAGTTATGGCACACTGTCAAGATTGACTTAATGACTTGACATATTTTGGAGTTTTAAATTCATAATGTTTTTGAGCCTCATTTTTGAGAATTTTAATTCAAATCTTTGACTTCTAAAATAATTTAGTAAGTTATAATTATCAAATTTTATGTTAAAGATGAGTGAAGAATGTAATCAATTGTTATATAGTGGAAATGGGCTTTCATGCAGTTCTCCTCATACAAGTTAATAGATTTGCTTGCCCATTTTTGCACATATTTATTGTGCACATGATCATAGAAATTATCTTTCCTAATGTTTCCTTACACTCAAAAATATGACATGGAAGATCATTGGTTCCTTGTTTTTTTTTTTTTTTTTTTTTTTTATAGTGGTTTTAACCTTTATTGATAGGACAGTGGAGATTTACAGACAGGAAGGTGTGGGGAGCAAAAAGGAACTCGAGCTAGGAATCGAATTCGGGTCACCATGAGCACCTGGGTGCTATATGTAGACTTCATAAACACTTTTAATAGTTTCTTAATAATCTAGAGAGCATTTCTTATAATCATAATAGGGATCAAAAAAGTTCTATAAATGTAAAAAGGTTCTAGATGGAACCAGTGATGTCAATAAAGAACCTTCATTTTTAAGAGTGATTTATAGTGATTACCCACTGTGGGCGTCTCTATAGGCTCTGTATGCAACTGTGTGTGTGTGTGTGTGTGTGTGTGTGTGTGTGTGTGTGTGTGTGTGTGTGTGTGTGTGTGTGTGTGTGTGTGTGTGTGTGTGTGCGTGTGTGTGCGTGTGCGTGTGTTTATGCAGAGGAGGTGCAGAGGTCGCCCCGGCTGGTGCGTTTGGAGAAGGAACAGGTCTGATTCTGCTGGACGATGTGGAGTGTGAGGGCACTGAGAGCTCTCTGTTGGAGTGTAAACATGGTGTGTGGGGTCGACACGATTGTTCACACAGCGAGGATGTTGGAATTCGCTGCCACAGGGTGGAAAACAATGAGGTCCCGCTGGCTCCAGAAAGTACCGGTAAGTTCTCTTGAACATACACCAGGGTTGAGTAAGGCTTTGTGTTAGATACAAATGCATTTTCCTGATAGACTTCTTTATTTGCACTACTTTAACCCTTTTTTTTAGATTCACAAGGGATCAAACTGTCAGTTTGGTGTTAATGTGAAAAGTTGATATTAGGACTTAAACTGATAGTTCAACATGCATATTTATGTACTATTTACTCATTCTCGAGTGATTGCGAACATTTATGTGTTTATTTTTTCCATTGCAAACAAGAGAAGATATTTTGAAGAATGCTGCACTGTAAAAATATATTTTAATTCACAGTTTCCGTATTTTGTGATTCACAAGTGTTTTCTATTTATTAACGGTCGTAAATTGCATGATGGGATGTTCATTTCTGCTCTGTTGACTTTTGATAGGAAAATTCAACTCTACAGTTTAACAAAATGACTTTCATTGACATTTTAGTAGTTTGAAATAATATAATGTATAATATAGAGAGGAATAAGTCTGTAAAGTAACAGAAAATGTGCTGGCAGTTTATTACAAGGTTTTTGTACCATAATATACAACACCAACCCAGACAATATATCACTTTAAACTCTTAAAAATGTTCATAAAAGTCACTTTTTCAAACTTTTCAAGGTTAAGAGTTTATGTAATAAAGACCAAGGTCCCATAATGCAATTCAAAATAATAAACAAATGGGGGAAAATAAATAAAAACATGAATCACAAAATACGGAAAACTGCTAATTTATGGATATTTTTTACAATGTGGAAAAAGATAGCAATTTGACTTCCATAGTAGGACAAACAAATACTATGAAAGTCAATGGTTATCCCTTTTCAACATTCTTTCTTTTGCGTTCAAGAAACTCAAAGAGGTTTGGAACCAGTGGAGGAAGAGTAAATTATGACAGAATTTTCATTTTTGGGTGAACTATCATACTGACTCAAAGAATTACCTTCACTGCTTCTTCAAACTATTTATTTAACATGGGCTGAAACAACAGTATTCTTGAGATTTTTTGGAACAACTTAATAGTTTTATGTTTAATCCACTTGAATTTGTAAAAAGTTAACTTAATTATTTTATGTTAGGTCAACATGATTAAATTGTGTTAGTTTAACAGATGTGTTAGTTCTCACAATCTTAAACACACCAGACTATAGATTTGTGTGATATACAGTTAAAGTCAGAATTATTAGCCGTCCTTTGAATTTTTTTTCTATTTTAAATATTTCCCAAATGATGTTTAACAGAACAAGGGAATTTTCACAGTATGTCTGATAATATGTTTTCTTCTGGAGAAAGTCTTATTTGTTTTATTTCGGCTAGAATAAAAGCAGTTTTTAATTTTTTAAAAACCATTTTAAGGTCAAAATTATTAGCCCCTTTAAGCATATATATTTTTTCAATAGTCTACAGAACAAACCATCGTTATACAATAACTTGCCTAATTACCCTAACCTGCCTAGTTAACCCAATTAGTTAAGCCTTTAAATGTCACTTTAAGCTGTATAGAAGTATCCTGAAAAATATCTGGTAAAATATTATTTACTGTCATCATGGCAAACATAAAATAAATAAGTTATTAGAAATGAGTTATTAAAACTATTATGTTTAGAAATGTGTTGAAAAAAATCTTCTCTCTGTTAAACAGAAATTTGGGAAAAAAATAAACAGAGGGGATAATAATTCTGACTTAAAATGTGCACATACATTTTCCTGATAAACATCTCTATTTGTGCTTTGACCCTATCTGGAATTCAGAGAGCCTCTAATGTACTCACACTTGGCGCAATTGCCTTGAATTTTCATTAAAGTAAGAATGATTAATAAATCAATATGAAATAGTGCCTTAAAAGTGACGTCGCGTCTCCATCATCTTTGCACACACACTACAAGCATACTGCACCAAAGCCCAACCGAACCGCGCTCCAGATCACCTCTTCCAACCCGATCAGGGCTGGCCAACTGAACTGTGCCTGGGCTCAATTGGGAGCACTCACACTTGTCAAACAAACCGGGAAATGGGGGTCAAATATGCCCAGGCACAGTTCAGAAAGCCAAGTGTGAGCACATCAACTTGTTAATGACCTTTTATTGAACTTATTGTACACTTTAAATAAGAGATAAAAAGTCAAATTTATGACCTACTTAAGTTATAATTCTGAAGTAAAAAATCAACATTGTGACATACTAAGCCAAAATTACGACATACTAAGTAAAAAAGATGTTTTTCTGCCATAATATTGAGATTTAATGTAATAGATTTGACTTTTTTCCCATCATTTTTCTTTAACTCATCAATTTGATTTGGTATGTCGCCATTTAACTTTTTAAAGTCATTATTTCAACTTTTTATGTCATAATCTTGAACACACACCAACAAAGTAATTCTTTGTGTGAGATACAGATAGGTTTTTCCTGTTACACTTCTCGATCTGCACTACTTTGACCCTATCTGGAATTTAGAGGGGATCTAAATGTCACTTGTTAATGACACTTTAATAAACTTACTGTACGTCGATGTTAACAGTTTAAAAAAGGAGATAAAACGTAGAATTTATGACGTACTTAAGTCATAATTCTGAAATAAAAAGTCAACATTGCAACACATTAAGCCAAAACTACGACATAATAAGTGGAAAAGATGTTTTTCTGCCATAATTTTGAGATTTAATGTAATAGATTTGACTTTTTTTCTCATCATTTTTATTTAACTCATTAAATTGATTTGGTATGTCAGCATTTAACTTTTTAAAGACTTTATTTCAACTTTTTATGTCATTACGTTGAACACACACCAACAAAGTAATGCTTTGTGTGAGATACAGATACGTTTTCCTGATACACTTCTCGATCTGCACCGCTTTGACCCTTTCTGAAATTCAGAGGGGATCTAAATGTCACTTGTTGACAGAGGCCGGGAATAAAAGCGGCCATTGTAGTTTCCCGAGCGCTCGCTTTTATTGATAAAAACTTCCATTTGAATTTCAATAAAGTATTGTGTAGCCCCTGGCCACTGCAGCGCTACCTCTGACATTTGACGGTGTAATATTAGACAAACATGATTTTATTTCTCCCAAACATACTCCATTTCAATCTAAACTTCATTATCATATAACACCACTGCTATTTTGGCAGCCAGACAGTGACATTTTGGGAATGTTTGAATGGGTGAGTTTGAAATGTTAGGTTTGTAAGGCAAGATTGCTAAAAAAAAAAAAAAAAAAAAAAAGGTAAAAGGTGTGTGGCTGTAGAGTAGTTTTAGAAAATATACTTGAAAGAGTTGAAAGATGAAAGTCTGTTTCAGATTGAAAAAATCAGGATTTAGCAGCATCATTATGCAATTATGCAAAACATCATTATTTAATGTATATTTAAGTAAATGGGTGGCACAGTGGCTCAGTGGTTAGCACTGTCGCCTTACAGCAAGAAGGTCACTGGTTCGAGTCCCGGCTGGGCCAGTTGGCATTTCTGTGATGAGTTTGCATGTTCTCCCTCTTCCTCCCGGACCTCCGGTTTCCCCCACAGTCCAAAGAAATGCGCAGTAGTAGGGCTGGGTGATTAATCGAAAAGTAATCAAAGTCAACATTCAGAACCTATAATCGATCACATTTTTCCAGGTCAATTTTTTTAATTTTTTTAATTTTTTTAAAAAAGGTATCTACAGGTTGCACGTTTGCATTACATTGATGATGATTGGAAGCTGAGCCAGATATGCCTTGAGACGGCATATTTTCTATTACGATAAAATTATTTACATTAAAAATGATATTTTCTACTTTTGAAAACATTGAAAATAATTTTTTTTTTTTCCAAAAGTGCAAGTTATTTATCAGGATAAAAAAGTGATTGTTGGTTTTGGGCAATGTGTGTTTTAATTTCAGCTGTTGAATAAATAATCATAGATAGTAGATAGTGTGTGTGTTTCCTTCAATTATTTAAAATCAAGTATTGCACCCTTCATTCAAAAATCTCTCACTTGTAATATGTGAGCTTATAAACTGTACAAAACTTATCAGTGAACCATGAGGCCAAAAAAATTAAATAAACAAATAAAATAATCGTCCATTAATCATAATTGAGTTAAAATGTTCAATTAATCGAGATTTGGATTTTAGGCCAAATCGCCCAGCCCTACGCTATAGGTGAATTTGGTAAACAAAGTTGGCCATAGTGTATAAGTGTGTGTGTGAATGAGAGAGTGTATGGGTGTTTCCCAGTATGGCTGGAAGGGCATCCGCTGCGTAAACATATGCTATATGTAGTTGGCAATAGTTGGCGGTTCATTCTGCTGTGGCAACCCCTGATAAATATGGGACTTAGCCGAAGGAAAATTAATGAATGAATTAATATTTAAGTAAATTTCTTATGAAAATATTTTTTTCTTACAGCTGGTAAATGGTGTGTTATTCTAACATTTAAAAGTTGACATTTTTAGGTAATGCAGTATATTTATAATCTAAATTATATATTAAATAAATGTTTTTCTGATAATATTTGACTATATTTAACAATAAATGTTCATATTAGAATGATTTCTGAAGACTGGTGTAATAATACACAAAATTAAACTTTGCCATCACAAATTGCTCATATAAATTTTAATATTAATGTCAGTTTTTGATTGAATTCATTGGTATGAAGATCCTACTGCCTCTAAACTTTTAACTTCATAAGTGATTTTTAATTTTTATTTTTTACAAATGTCGCCTTAATTTGTTCTCTATGTCTTACGATAGCGACCTTATATGTTGTGTAATTATGTGTTTATTTCTGACAATGCAACTTTATCTCAAAATATGGTTTGGTTGTAAAATAAATGACAAAATTACCTTTGTTGTTGAATTCAGTTCAATTCAAGTTTATTTGTATAGCGCTTTTCACAATAAGGATTGTTTTAAAGCAGCTTCAAAAATGGTGTACATTATTGCATTACAATCAAATTTGGAAAAGTTAAGATTATTAGTTATCATAACTTTATTAGTTACTAATAACTTTAACTAATGAACTAGTAACTTATAGCTTTTAACAGTTAAAGTTATTATATATACAGTTGAAACCAGAAGTTTACATACACTGTATAAAAAGGCACATAACCATTTAAAAAAGTCAGATGTTAATGTGACTAAACTTTTTCTCCTTTAGGTAAGTTAGGATTATCAAATTTGTTTCTGTAATAGCAGAATAATGAGAGAGATATTTTTGAGAAATTGTTATATCTTTTCTTGAAAGTCAAGTTTACATACAATAAGATTATTATGCCTCTGAAAAAGCTCAGATGATGGTGTCAAGGTTTTGGAAGTTTCTGATTGGCTAATTGACAACATTTGAGTTAATTGGAGGCACAACTGTAGAATAGTATTTAAGGAAAACCTCAAACACACTGCTTCCTTGTGTGACAACATGGGAAAATCAACAAGCCAGAATCAACAAAAAAGCCAGATTACAAGTTGCTAAATTACAGTGGGAAAAAGAATAATGTTTGGAGACATGTCCTGTGGTCTGATGGAACTAAGATTAAACTGTTTGGCCAAAATGACCAGTGTAACATTTGGAGGACAAAGGGGAAAGCTTACAAGCCTAAGAACACCATCCCAACTGTGAAGTATGGGGGCGGCAGCATCATGTTGTGGGGCTGTTTTGCTGCAGGAGGGACTGGTCCAGATGGTATCATAAAGAAAGAACATTATGTAAAAATACTGAAGCAACATCTCAAGACATCAGCCAGGAAATTAAAACTTGGCCACAAATGCGTCTTCCAAACAGACCATGACCCTAAGCATACTGCCAAATTAGTTAAAATGTGCTTTAAGGACAACTGAGTGAATGTTTTGGAGTGGCCATCACAAAGCCCTGAGCTCAATCCTATAGAAAATTTGTGGGCAGAGTTGAAAAAGCTTGTGCGAGCAAGACAAATCTGACTCAGTTACACCAATTCTGTCAGGAGGAATGGGCCAAAATTCCTTCAAACTATTGTGAGAAGCTTGTGGAAGGATATCCAAAACATTTGACCAAAGTTATACAGTTTAAAAGCAAAGCTAAAAAAATACCAAGGAAATGTATGTAAAATTTTGACAGTCTAGAAAATAATAAAAAAATTCTCAAAAAGAAAAAAATCTTATTATTCTGGCATTTAGCAAATATAAATCATTTAGGTAATCCTAACGGACCTAAAATAGTAAACGTTTAGTATGATTTACCATCAGACATTTTTAAAAAATGGTTATGTTCCTTTTTTTTTTTAGAGTGTATGTAAACTTCTGGTTTCAACTTTACATAGTTCACCTGCAGTTATATAGTATATAGTTTATGTCTATGTGTACATGTTCAATGAAGTGTATTTGTGTATTAAGTCAGAAGACAGCGACATGTTTGCTATTTGAATTGAATATTTATTCATGGGAAAAAAATCATTTATTAAAAACATAACACAGTAAAAAATCTGATTTACAAGCTGATCTTGAATATTTTTGCCTCCTCATCATCCTCAGATACTTCTTTTGTCTTTTTACAGATACAAAAAATGCTATATATGCAAAACTAACATCATATTACTTACTACAACCTGGTCTGGGTAATCTACAACCCTTGCATCTCCCTAAAGCATTCGGTAATGATTTGAGTGCTGCACGTAGCTCACGACAGCGCAGGGAGTACAGCAGTGGGTTGATGCCTGAATTCAGCAGACATAATACGCTGCAAAAAGCGAATGCTCTTTTCTGTGGTTTTGAAAGCTCTGTCGTAACTACATCTGTCATCATAAACGAAAGCACAGGAAGCCAACACACCAACAGAATCAGCATAATACAGGCAAACGTCTTTGCCAGATGAACGTCCACACGAATGCGTGCTAGTCCTGGATGTTCTGCACACATGTTAGCTTCGTGTTTATGAGCCCACCATACAATTAGGCCGTAAGCTACCAGAATGAGAAACAGAAACACCAACACAAGACTGGCAAAGAATGCTAGGTAGTTACGATCCACGTATGGAAAGAGATTGGAGCACAATGGAGAATCTACACAACTCCATCCCATCAAAGGAAGGAAGGATACGAGAGCAGCCATGATCCATAATGCCAAAACACACACCAATGCTTTTTTGATTGTCAGCAGAACTTTATAAGTGGAAGCCTTGTATATTGCGTGATAGCGATCCACCGCCATCACAAGCAGACTTCCAACCGATCCCGTAAACGCTGTGGTCACGCCACCGAGTTTAAGAAGAAACTCTGCTCTCTGAAAGGAAAAGTCCTCATTGAACAGGTGGAAATTCAGAAAGTTGATGGTGAAACAGCAGCAAGCAATGGTGTCGGCCAATGCCAAGCTACCCATAAACAGGTATGACGGCTGTCTTCTTAAGTTTCTAGAGCAGGCGATCACAAACAGGATGAGAGCATTGACCATGAGGCTGAGCGGAGCAATCAGCAGACAGATTGTACCGATGGCCACCTTCTCTGAGCTGCTGAGCACCATGTAGATATGATCACAGGAGGAATTCATCGTCCTTACAGCTAAATCTGTAGAGAAAAACACTATGGTAGATGTTATTAGCCTTCTACAGTGTGCTGTTAGCTATTTTGTAGTTTTTACTCACTTTAATAGTTTATGGTGTTTGCTGCTTCCTTGTGCTGTCCGTTGGCTGGTGTCTGTAATCTAGATTGTTGCGTGTTGCACGAAATGCAACAATTTCCTTTATGGTTTTGAAAATGATTGGTCAGCCCAAAAAAACGTTTAAAAACAACTTGTTTCTAAACAAGTCTTTAAGATAGTCTTTAAAAATATTTAGGACAAGTCTTGAAAAATATTTTAAGTTTATCAAGTTTTTTTTGTTACAGTTTTTCTCAGTCACTTTGGTGCATTTCTCACAACACTATTTACATTTGCACAACAGTTAATGCATTTCTCAAAACAATTAGTCATTTGTGCACATCATAGTAGCAGTTTCTCATTCCTTCCAACTAATTTGGACATGCATCAATTGCTTTCATACAACTCTCTGCTGTTTTATAACATTATCATTTGCTTTTGTCATGTCAGTCAAAATAACTAAACGTGTGGATGCTGAATAGTCATTCCATATAAAACTAATAGTCCTCATTTCATTACTTGAATCATTACATACAAAAATGTTGAACCAGTTGTCAAAACCTGTCAAGCTAATTTCATGAATGATTTAATAATAATTTCTTACATTTATATAGCGCTTTTCTGGGCACTCAAAGCGCTTTACACATAGGAGGGGAATCTCCTCATCCACCACCAGTGTGCAGCATCCACCTGGATGATGCGACGGCAGCCATTTTGCGCCAGACCGCACACCACACACCAGCTGTTTGGTGGAGAGGAGACAGAGTGATTCAGCCAATTATGATATGGGGATGGTTAGGAGGCCATGATGGACAGAGTAGGCAGATTTGGCCAGGATGTCGGGGTTAAACCCCTACTATTTTTCGAAGGACATCCTGGGATTTTTAATGACCACAGAGAGTCAGGACCTTGGTTTAACGTCTCATCCGAAAGACGTGTGTATGTTGTAGGTTCAGTTCCAATATGTACTGCAATATTGTTTACAGTTGTGCACAGCTCTACCAAAAGGAAGTTTATGTTTGTTGTAAATAAGGGTGTATTTATCCTTTTGCACAATGCTGTGAATAAATTACAATTGCAAAGAGCATATGCTATACAAATGTGAAATATACATATTCAGTGTCTTGTACTCAGATACCTCACTAAATGCAGTGATGTCTAACTTTACTGTAGTTTTCAAATGGCTGTGCAAATAGTATATAGTGTTGTCTTGGGCATTTTCAGGAAGTGTCACCAAAATATGACTTTTTTGTACTGAAAAAAATGTACAGAGTAAACTGTCATAATGAAAACATGACAAGGCCATTTGACTATAATGTTCATAAACAATGGGGTCAGGACTTTTTATTTGGATGACAATGACACTTTCATTGACATCAATACTTGCTTTTGAGGAATGAGCTCTCCATTTTGAGCAAGTGACACGCTTTTGCAGGTTATCCACTAGGTTTTGCAGTTTGTACTAATTGTTTTGAGAAATGCATTAACTGTTGTGCAAATGTAAATAGTGTTGTGAGAAATGAACCAAAGCGACTGAGAAAAACTGTAAATAAAAGGTTTTCACTTTTTTACAGTGATTGACAGACAGACAGACAGATAGATACAGACAGACCGAGAGATAGATAGATACTGTAGATAGATAGATAGATAGATAGATAGATAGATAGATAGATAGATAGATAGATAGATAGATAGATAGATAGATAGATAGATAGATAGATAGATAGATAGATCGATAGAAAGATAGATAGATAGATAGATAGATAGATAGATAGATAGATAGATAGATAGATAGATAGATAGATAGATAGATAGATAGATAGATAGATAGATAGATAGATAGATAGATAGATAGACGGATAGACGGATGGATGGATGGATGGATGGATGGATGGATGGATGGATGGATAGATAGATAACCTAATTGCTTGACTTAATACTATCCATATAATCCATAATAAAGGTCAATGCATAGACAATTGATTGTACACAAAATAAATTGTACACAATATATGTATTAAAACACAAAATGTTTCAAATTAATGACACACCATACAAACCATACAAAAACCATACCATACAATTAATATATGGTATGTATTTCAAACATACCATATATTGACTTACATTTTAAAAGCAAATCATAGTTTCTTAAGCATGTGCATTTCTTGGACAAATCAAATGTTCTTACAGTTCAAATAAGATAGAATAAATGTAACAAGTGTTTAACTATTGGAAGTAACTTGTTTGTATTCACTTTTTTCAGTGTAGATAGACAGATGTACATTTGAAGTCAGAATTATTAGCCCTCCTGAATTATTAGGCCCACTGTAAATTATTTTACCCAATTTTTGTACGCATTTCTAAACATAATAGTTTTAACAACTACTTTACTGTATTTTTTTATATCTTTGTCATGATGACAGTACATAATATTTTACTAGATATTTTTTCAAGACACTTCTATACAGCTTAAAGCAGGGGTTTTCAAACTGTGGGGCGCACCACAATAAAATAGACCGGGTGCTTTTTAAAACGAATGATGGTGAATGAATGAAATCAAACCGGTGAGCCGTCTGACAAAAAAAGTGCCGTTCTGAATCAAATCAGCAGGATGCCCATCTGGATCTTTCACTTACTTTGAAGACTACTGACTACGTTTACATGGACATCAGTAATAGTTATTTGCCTTAATTTGAATGAAACAATTATATAATTACGTGAAGTGCTTTTTGAATGTTGCGTCACCAGGCTATTCACGTTTCCTGAAGAGTCTCATGTAATTTTGGGTGTTTCATCTTCAATTTCTCGACTTTAACTGCAGTTTGGCAGTTGCACACTCACTCATGAACATTTCATTCATGCCTCCATGACAAACTGAGGTATTTGACGCAAATATGAAGGACTGGTGGAAGAGTGTTGTTTTTATTGATACTGCACGTCGAATGGAAAGGAAAAAAACTTCTGCATCTCGTCATTTGTGTGTGTGTGTGTGTGTGTGTGTGTGTGTGTGTGTGTGTGTGTGTGTGTGTGTGTGTGTGTGTGTGTGTGTGTGTGTGTGTGTGTGTGTGTGTGTGTGTGTGTGTGTGTGTGTGTGTGTGTGTGTGTGTGTGTGTGTGCGCGTGCGGTCATTTACTGACAGCCGCGTGTGTGGATATTGTCACAAAATGCGGCGAAAAGTCCTACATGATGGTAATAGTTTGATTGCGGTGTTTACTTCAATAATGCCACAAATATCTGCATACTCCACGTCTTAATTCCATTTCTGTTTAGTTCAGTTATGACTTTAGTGGGATTAAAGTAATCAAAAATCGCTGTTTACGTGGTAGACTTTTAATCAGAGTATTATCTTAATCATATTAAAATCATATTAAAGTATTGTTGCTCATGTAAACATCCTCAATGTTCGACTTAACCACACCATCAGGGCTCTGCTAAATTGGCTTTGCGAAGCAGCATTTTCTGTACGTACATCAAAAGCAAATATGCTATGGCTCACGCTTATTGACAGTGGAAGATGATTTACAGTTAGTCGTGTCAGAAATCCGACCACAGATTAGCATGTTGTCCTCACAGAAACAGGCTCAGCCATCACACTGAATCAGCTGTATGTTTATGTTTCAATGTAAGTAATTCTATGCACTTTAAACGCAGCAACTAATATGTGAATGATGTTTGCGCATGCATTTAAATTTTGGCTCGAGGGAAGGGTGCCTGGGGGGGGCGCGAGTGAAATTGGACAAAATTGGGGGGGGGGGTGTCGTAAAAGTTTGAAAACGCCTGGCTTAAAATGAGATTTAAAGGCTTAACTAGGTTAATTTTCAAGTTATTAGGCAAGTGAAACAGTGGTTTGTTCTGTAGAAAATCGAAAATATATATATATTGCTTAAGGGGCTAACAATATTGACCCTAAAATGGTTTTAAAACAATTAAAATCTGCTTTTATCCTAGCCAAAACAAAACAAATAAGACTTTCTTCAGAAGAAAAAATATTATAGGAAATACTGCTAAACATCATTTGGGAAATATTTGAAAAAGTAAAAAAAAATCACAGGAAGGCTAATAATTTTGACTTTTACTGTACACTCTAAATGACGTAAGAGAATCTAACTCATCTCTCTGTTTTTCTTGTTGTTCTGTGTGTTTTAGGGCCTCTGGTTCGTCTGGCAGGTGGTGACAGTAGGAAGGAGGGCCGGGTGGAGGTGTTTCTGAATGGCGAATGGGGCAGCGTCTGTGATCACGGCTGGAATGATATCAATGCTGCTGTCGTCTGTAGACAGCTCGGATTCCAGTAAGGATACATTTTACCTCAAAATAGCTTAAAGTCATCTTATGATCAGTAGTGTGGAATATTATCTATTACTATATGTAGAACACTTCAAGTGGCACAGCATAAAATTGCATCTTAAAAAAGTACAGAACTTTTTTAAAAGACCACCTCAAAAACTCATTGACTAGCTAAAATTGTGTTATTTGCATCCACTGTTGTTAGTCCAAGTGTACTGTTTAGATTTACTACCTTTTCATTATGTTAGTGGCTGTTTTTGCCCCATTGACTTCCATTATAATGACATTTTTTGATTGCAAAGCCATGACAGCGTATAATCATGCATTCTAGATTGTTGGTGGTTTTCCCTGTTGGGAAGAGGTAAAATGTGTCATTTTTACCGTTGATCATCAGTTGCAGTGAAAAGAAGCTATCAAACCTAATGAAAAGGGAGTAAATAAGAGTGTATTGTTTAATTTTTTTTACAATTTTCAAAGCATTTTCCCAAAATATGTGTCAAAGATTTGCACCAAAAATCATTCCATTTGCTGAAACACAGAGAATGTTGTGGCCAAGTTAAGACTCGAAATCACCCCAGAGTGGATGAAAACATCCCCAACAGCATTTTTTTGTACTAGCAATTGTATCTAGCCTATATAAAGCCTTTATTTGTGCACTTGTTTTAGCGTTCTGTGTTGCTAGGGAACACTTTACACCCACTGAGATAACAGTAATCAGTTTTAGTCTCAATGGATAAAAGAAGGTGATTTATGTTTGTCAAACAGCTGTTAGAGGCTCTAAGTGCCATAAATGATGCTGGGTTGATAACATGGGTTAGTGTTGTGTTAGTTCTCTTAGCATCATAGTTAATGACTAAAAAAAAAAAAAAATTATGATCATTATAATTTTAATCTAAACTTTCCTTTGTGAAGACTAATAATACAGTGACATAATGCATTTTTCAGCCATATCATATTTTCTGCTGTTGGTTTTATCTGTACACTAATTCCCTATAGGTTCTGTTGTTAAACCTGATGAGTTCTGAGTTGATTTTATTTTCTCTCTGTGGTAGTGGGGAATCAAAAGCACGTCCGATGGGTTATTTTGGAGCAGGTAAAGGCACCATCCATCTGTCCAATGTAAGGTGCACTGGGAAGGAGTCTCTCCTCGGCGAGTGTCCTTCTAAAGGACAGGACAGCCATGTTTGTAAGCATGGTCAGGATGCAGGTGTGGTGTGTGATTATGAGCCAGAGCCCGAGGCTGACGTGGCGGTTGTGGGCACACACACCTGCGGGCTCAGAGCCGGAGCCGAGAGACGCAGCAAGAGGATTGTTGGAGGATACAAGTCTCTCAGGTACACCTTCAGATACAACAAACACAAGTACAGCTTATTTTATTACCTACAATAATTAGTGCAAGTTAAATAATAATAATTTCATCAAATTAAGTTATAAAAATGATAATTGTTTACTAAGGGCTTCCTGAATCTTCTCATCTTCTGTGTTTGGTCAATTAAATATATACTCTTGTATAAAACTCAGACTAAAGTCTGAGTCATTGAAATAAAGATTATATATATATATATATATATATATATATATATATATATATATATATATATATATATATATATATATATATATATATATATATATATATATATATATATATATATATATATATATATATATATATATATATATATATAAATAAATATAAATAAATAAAATAAAAAATATATACAAATCAATAAAAATATTGCATTTTATTATTATTTTTTATTATTTTTACTGAAGCACTAAAATAGCCAAAAATAAATAAAATATAACTATAAAGTCGTACACAAATGAATAAATATAAACAAACAAAGTCAATAATAGTATTAATAAATAGAAATCACAACAAGACATAATACAATTACAGATAAACAATTACAGGTAATTACAGTGCATCCGGAAAGTATTCACAGCGCTTCACTTTTTCCACTTTTTTATGTTACAGCCTTATTCCAAAATGGATTAAATTCATTTATTTCCTCAAAATTCTACACACAATACCCCATAATGACAATGTGAAATTTTTTGAAATTGCTGCAAATTTATTAAAAATAAAAAACCTAAAAAATCACATGAACATAAGTATTCACACCCTTTGCTGTGAAGCTCTAAATTGAGCTCAGGTACATTCTGTTTCCACTGATAATTCTTGAGATGTTTCAGCAGCTTAATTGGGGTTCACCTGTGGTAAATTCAGTTGATTGGAGATGATTTGAAAAGGCTACACCTGTCTATACAAGGTCCCAGGGTTGACAGTGCATGTCCAAGCACAAACCAAGCATGAAGACAAAGGAATTGTCTGTAGACCTCAGAGACATGATTGTCTCGAGGCACAAGTCTGGGGAAGGTTACAGAAACATTTCTGCTGCTCTGAAAGTTCCAATGAGCACAGTGGCCTCCACCATTTGTAAGTGAAATATGTTTGGAACCACCAGGACTCTTCCTAGAGCTGGCCGGCCATCTAAGCTGAGTGATCAGGGGAGAAGGGCCTTAGTCAGGGAGGTGCTCAATAACCCGATGGTCACTCTGTCTGAGCTCCAGTGTTCTTCTGTGGAGAGAGGAAAACCTTACAGATGGACAACCATCTGTGCAGCAATCCACCAATCAGGCCTGTATGGTAGAGTGGCCAGACGGAAGCCACTCCATGTCTGGAATTTGCCAAAAGGCATTTGAAGGACTCTCAGACCATAAGAAACAAAATTCTCTGGTCTGATAAGACTAAAATTGAACTCTTTGGAGTGAATGCCAGGCGCTACATTTGGAGAAAACCAGGCACTGTTCATCACCAGGCTAATACCATCCCTACAGTGAAGCATAGGGGTGGCAGCATCATGCTGTGGGGATGTTTTTCAGCAGCAGGAACTGGAAGA
Organism: Danio kyathit; assembly: GCA_903798195.1. NCBI lineage: Eukaryota > Metazoa > Chordata > Actinopteri > Cypriniformes > Danionidae > Danio > Danio kyathit. Next base: position 39,557,396 of record LR812530.1, read on the forward strand.
CTAGTCAGGATAGAGGGAAAGATGAATGCAGCAATGTACAGAGACATCCTGAATGAAAACCTGCTTCAGAGTGGTCTTGACCTCTGACTGGGGCGACGGTTAATCTTCTAGCAGGACAATGACCCAAAGCACACCGCCAAAATATCAATGGAGTGGGTTCACAACAACTCTGTGAATGTCCTTGAGTGGCCCAGCCAGAGCCCAGACCTAAACTGAACATCTCTGGAGAATCTGAAAATGGCTGTACACCATCGCTTCCCATCCAACCTGTTAGAGCTTGAGAGGTACTGCAAAGAATCCCAAAGACAGGTGTGCCAAGCTTGTGGCATCATATTCAAAAAGACTTGAGGCTGTAATTGCTGCCAAAGATGCATCAAGTATTGAGCAAAGGCTGTGAATACTTCTGTACATGTGATTTGTCAGGTTTTTTATTTTTAATAAATTTGCAACAATTTCAAAAAAAAATTCTTCACATTGTCATTATGGGGTATTGTGTGTAGAATTTTGAGGAAATAAATGAATTTAATCACTTTTGATATAAGGCTGTAACATAAAAAAATGTGGGAAAAGTGAAGTGCTATGAATACTTTCCGGATCCACTGTATATTAAACATAACAAACAATAAAAATGACAAAAACAATATTATTACTAAAACATTAAATTGTATTAAAATGTTGAATATTAAAAATAGAGCTAAATCAACCCTAAGTGGAGGGTAACACCCACACATTCTGGCATTCGCACACTACAGTCAGTTTAGTGTCTTCAATTCACCTTTACCGCATGTCTTTGGACTGTGGGAGAATCTCACACAGACACGGGGAGAACATGCAAATACATGGTCCAAATAGCCACCGTGCCCCATTAGATATTGTTTTTAAATTCATTTAATTCAAAAGTGGAGTGAATGTGTTTCATTTATAAATGTGCACGGTTTCTTTTGATGTTTAATCACAATGTTGACACTCGACTTTCCATTTGCTTTATCTAAATTGTTCTACAACATATTAAAGTAGCCATGTCTGCGTCTCCTCACTTCTTGTGTTTGTGTATATGTTTTGACAGGGGTGACTGGCCCTGGCAGGCGTCTCTGTGGCTCAGATCTCAGTCTAAAGGGAATCAGCCTCTGTGTGGGGCAACTCTCATCAACTCCTGCTGGCTGCTCACTGCGGCGCACTGCTTCAAACGGTCAGAGAGACACCTGCTGGACATTAACACTATTACACACATGATTAGTCTCCAAGGCCAAACACCTCTCCAGAATCATCTTTAATTACATGTTTTTCATCAAATCAGAGAGTGCACAAAAACAAGTGGACAATTTAGAAGCACTTACAGTTTTAGTCCTAAAAATTATCTAATTAAATTCATTATGACAAGCAAAAAATAACACAATTTGTTCTGTTTGTGTTCAAGTACCGAGTATTTTCAGGACAAGGAAATGGGCATTTTTCTTTAATTGATTTATAGGAATTTTTTTCATTTACTCTAGAAAAAGATGTTAAAATATTAGCAGTGTCAATATTACAGTTTTTCTCCATTGGTTTGGCTCAGTTCTTGAAACAGGAATTACATTCTCAATACTCTAAGATTGTTTTTCAAAACAGTCTTACAGTTCAGCACAACACTATAGCTTCCCAAATATTTCCCAAAACTGTTCGTTCATGTGTCAAAACTAAATTTCTTTCTCATTTAAACAGTCAGTGCCCCCAAAATCCTTTGTCCCTTTGGCATTGCGTAAGCATTGCAAGTCAAAATGTTTCGATGTTTAGTCACTATGACAGAGGACCATTGAAATATCCCTCATGTCCACCTTTCAGTCTTAGCCCAGTTTTTGAAAATAGTTACTGAACTTTTTTGTCTTTTGACAGAATGCAATTGTGTAAAAAACTAAATAAAATAAATTGATGAGATTTTAAAAATTATGAGAAATAAGGATTTTCAGTCTGATCCCACGAGGAACTGTAACTATTTTACGTTTTGTCAGTTCAGTGGCTAATTCGTCTGTGTTCAGTCGTACGATTTTAAAAAGGAGGCGTGGCACCCAACCCCACCCCTAAACCCAACCATCATTAGGGGGTAAGCAAATCATACAAAATTGTACGAATGAGATTGTACAAATTCATTCGAATTAGCCACTAAATCAAAAAGTTACAAATTGCCATGATATAGTGTTGGAATTTTAGGCTAAGAGTAGCCTCCAAGGTTTGACATCATGCATTGCACCAATGTTGCCAATGAAATTGTAACTATTATCAATCACACACATAAAGTTATTACAGTTTTTCCCAATTGTTTACACACATTTTCTGAAAGCATGTCTCATATTGTTAGAACTCTACACACAAATCACAATTGGGCAAACCCCTTCAATTCTCCTGCAAAATCAATCTTTACATTCAAAACAATGTAACTTCTTTACAAAATTGTGTTTTGTTTTCAAATGACACACACAAATCATCACATGAATAGACATTTATAAGAACCAGTAGATCACTGATGTGCTTACAGTTTTTTCTGAATGCTTAAGCACATTTTTTGTAACTATTGGCTATTTTTGCAAAACTCTACACACCAATAAGCAAACCCTTCACCAAATCTGCAAAACAGTTTAGTTCTCTTGCAAAAGCTGATAAACCTTGCTTAACTCTTCAAACCTTCCTAAAAATGGTATTTTTGTATCAAACATTTAACACAAGCCATCACATTAATAAGCACACAAAGCTCCAACTACACACTGATGGAATAAATAAACACTACATCTGGCTTTTGCTTTAAAAACAGCTCCTCAACTGATCTTTAAAAAGGAGTTTGCCGCCAATGTAGAAGCTTTAAAAAATAATGAAGAGTGAGAAGACTAAACAATTATATGATTTGTTTCAAGAATATGCCTTTATTTAACCCCTTACAGAGTTTCTATTTGATGTCTGCACGTTATGTTGTTCTTTTTTTGTCAAGTTATTTTATATATATGTTTGTTGTTTGTTGGTTTATTTGTATGTATGTTTGTTTTGTTTTTGTGTGTGTAATTTTATGGCTTTATATTTGATTCACTGTATGACATGTCTCAGTCAGTGTGCGCAACATTATGTTTGAATTGAGTTTGGTCTAAATTGTTGTGTTTTTGAAAGGCAAATATAAAAAAATTATAAAGAAAATAAAGAAAAACGTCTGGCTTTTGCCTTCTCAGAGCACAAGCTAGGCTATGTCAGTTTGAGGTCATACCCTTCTCATAGTTCTGCAAACATACAGGGATGCAAACTTCAAGTACTGGTGTTTATTTACACACATCAAAACAAACACAAGAGTTTTTCCAAATCAAAACACAAATTAGTATTTTCACTGAGAAAAAAAATAAATCTGACTACATCGTGTCGTCTCTCTGGGTCCGGCCACAAAATTTCATCTACATCACATGCAATGTCCTCTAGTCCAAGGCACCGGGGAAAGTATCTGATTGCAAAGTGAACCAATTATCTAAATCAGTTTTCACATGTGACAGTGTGTCAGACAGTTGGCAGAATAGTGTAAATAATAGCCAGATATGTGTATAGTTTTGCTAAGAGTGTGTTGATCAATTGTAAATTCAGTGTAAAGCAGTGAGTTGTGTTTACAGTTCTGCAAAAGAGTGCTGTGCAGTGGATTGTATACTACAATTTTGCAAAGTGTGTGTTACAAAATTGCAAACTTAGTGCAAAGCAGTGTTTGTGCTTTTAATTTTGCAAACTCAGTGAGTGGTTTTGCTATAAGAATTAATCGTTTTATAAATTGTGCTATGAGAATCTTGGTTAGAGTTTAAGCATTCAGAAAAAACTGTAATGTAAAACACTATGACCACTTCTTCTCCATTCATCATAATGACTTACTGTAAGCCTTTTTTGTTCAGTGTTACACTTACTACAGACAGTACACAGGCCTACATGAGTGCATTTAAAAACATTTCAGAATATAATTTTTATACAAAACACACAAATACATGGTACCATATATTTTACTGTATTTTTCCCACGAAAACAGTGTACAGCATTCATCCCAACCAACACAAAGTTGCACATAACGTGGTCTACATATGCCATCAACAGAAGTATTTACAGAATAGTTACAGTAAAAAAAATAAAAAAAAAAAGTGTGAATTTCAGTCATACACTTTCCATCCCCGGGCAGAAAAAAATTCCTCAATAGGATTGAGAAATGGAGAATATGAGATGAGCTCTGATTTCTAAATTGCGATTATGTGTGAAGCGTGTTTACCTATGTGATGAGTTAGTATGCAAAGTAGGACAACTGACTGTAAAATTCTGAGTGACAGTGTGTTCCTTGTGAAAACAAGAGATTTTCTGCATGAAAATTGTGCCAAATGCAGAGAATTGTGTGTAGTGTTTTAAAAAAAGTGTGTTTTAAATCTGCAATTTGAGTGTAAAGCTGGAATTGTGCTTGTAGTTGAGCAGAATTGGTTCAGGGGGTTGGTGCATCAGTTACATGTTGTAGTCAGTCATTGTGTCTGAAGTACAAGTAATTGTGTGTAAACAATTCGGAAAAACTGTAACATACATCAGAATAAAAAAAGGTACTGTATACAGCCTAATATACTGTAATATAAACACACAAACAAAAAACAATGAAAATTATATACAGCCTACAGTGCTTGATTGGTCATCTGAGATGTGTGAAATTCCTCCTTTGTTAGTCAAGTTCTAGTTTCACCTGACTGCCAGTTGCTGTAATAAACATATAAAATGTTCCACAGATTCATATGTTACATTCATGGTATTATGTTCTTGACTAATTTAGAAAATTGAACAGACTATTGTGCATGTGATGACTTATACAATGGAAGGACGCTGACACATTTTGGAGCGAACAACCATTGAACTGAGAATCAACAATCAGTTTAGATCAACTAGATCTATTCACTTGGAAATTGTGCTAAATGTAGGCTATATGTACTTAATCATTTGCAAAGCTGTACTTAGACATTTGCAATTTGATGAAATGAATGACAAAAATTTATTCTGTTGTGAACAATTGCCAAGTGGTTTGGAGGTTTGTCCATGTTGTTTTGAGAATGTAATTCCTGTTTCAAGAAGTGATCCAAACCAAAGGGGAAAAACTGTAATATATTCATAATATTTTGGGTTAAGATTTTTGGCATATCAGACAGAAATAACATCCTATTTTGTTTTCAGCATGAATAATAGTACATGTTTGTGTACTGTTTGTATTTATATATACATATACACAATGCTCTATAATGAAACATTTGTGTGACTAATTTAAGTCGCTAAATTGAGATGACTAAATTAACACCAAAGTCACACTGTGGTATAATCAGCAAAGTCATGTCTGTGTTATGAATGAGTGTTTTCATTTAGTTGAATGATTGAAATGTTGTGATATGAACGAGTGTTTTATTCTGCAGGTTTGGCAGTGACGCGTCCCGGTACGTGGTGAAGCTGGGTGATTACCACACACGTGAGCAGGATGATTTTGAGAGAGTTCTTTCTCCGGAGCACATCGAGGTGCACAAGAAGTACCACACTGACAGCTGGGAGCACGACGTGGCTTTGATTCGACTGAAGGGCACCGAGGGAAAGTGTGTGGCCTTTAATCCTCACACCAACGCCGCCTGCCTGCCCGCGCCTGGCAGCAAGTGGGGCAAGAGACCCGCGTCTTGTGTCATCACCGGCTGGGGAATGACAGGTAATGCTTGATACATCACAAAATAAAAAACTTTTTTTTTGTATATATTTGCAGTGTATTTTACTATTTAATGTTTTGTTCATGAAAAGTTTTGTGAAAAAGATTTAATATATTTACAAGTGTTAATACATTTTCAAAGTATTGTTCCCTATTATAATGTATTTACAAATGTTATTTATTTCTGAATTTCGGGATATTACAATGTTTTATTTTAATCACAAATCATCATCATGGTATTCACAGAAATATTAAGCAGCATTTCAGCATATCAAAATTATTTTTTGATCAACTTTGCCATCAGAAGCATAAATGATTAAAATATGAATAAATATATAAAAGTGTTATATATAATATAATATAATATAATATAATATAATATAATATAATATAATATAATATAATATAATATAATATAATACATATATGATGTATGTAAAAGTTGCATTTAAAAAACAAACATTTTTACAGCCTTAAATTAACACATTTAATAATAATAATAATAATAATTCCTTACATTTATATAGCGCTTTTCTAGACACTCAAAGCGCTTTACATATTGGGGGGAATCTCCTCATCCACCACCAGTGTGCAGCATCCACCTGGATGACGCGACGGCAGCCATTTTGCGCCAGACCGCACACCACACACCAGCTGATTGGTGGAGAGGAGACAGAGTGATGAAGCCAATTATGATATGGGGAGGGTTCGGAGGCCATGATGGACAGAGGCCAGTGGGCAGATTTGGCCAGGATGCCAGGGTTAAACCCCTACTCTTTCTCGAAGGACATCCTGGGATTTTTAATGACCACAGAGAGTCAGGACCTCGGTTTAACGTCTCATCCGAAAGACGGCGCTCACTGAGCAGTATAGAGTCCCCGTCACTATACTGGGGCATTAGGACCCACACAGACCGCAGGTTGGGCGCCCCCTGCTGGCCTCACTAACACCACTTCCGGCAGCAACCTAGCTTTCCCATGTGGTCTCCCATCCAGGTACTGACCGGGCGCAGCCCTGCTTAGCTTCAGTGGGCGACCATGTGAGAGTTGCAGAGAGCTAGTTGCCGACTAATTTGTCCAAAATGTGTCCAAAAATATTATTATAAACACAGATTTAGCCAATTTGTTCTGTTTCATGGCTGTTAAAAATGATTTGTGGCCATTAAATTTAAAGTCACCTGGAATAATTATTCTCTGATTTTCATAATTCATTAATTCTTGTTTTGCTGAATACACTACCGGACAAAAGTCTTGTCGTTGATCCCAGTTGTAAGCGCAACAAATAAAACTTGACTTCTAGTTGATTATTTGGAAAAGTGGCAGAAGGTAGATTTTTCCGATGAATCATCTGTTGAACTGCATCCTAATCATCACAAATACTGGAGAAGACCTGGAACCCACATGGACCCAAGATTTTCACAGAAATCAGTCAAGTTTGGTGAAGGAAAAATAATTTTACATTCAGTATGGGGGCATGCGAGAGATCTGCAGAGTGGATGGCAACATCAACAGCCTGAGGTATCAAGACATTTGTGCTGCCCATTACATTACAAACCACAGGAGAGGGCAAATTCTTCAGCAGGATAGCACTCCTTCTCATACTTCAGCCTCCACATCAAAGTTCCTGAAAGCAAAGAAGGTCAAGGTGCTCCAGGATTGGCCAGCCCAGTCACCAGAAATGAACATTATTGAGCATGTCTGGGGTAAGATGAAGGAGGAGGCATGAAAGATGAATTCAAAGAATCTTGATGAACTCTGGGAGTCCTGCATGAACACTTTCTTTGCCATTCCATGTGACTTTATGAATAAGTTATTTGAGTCATTGCAGAGATGTATGGATGCAGTCCTCCAAGCTCATGGGAGTCATACACAATATTAAGTATTTTTCCACTGCATCATGACTTTATATTCTTTACTGTACATTATTTCTGTTAAATGACAAGCCTTTTGTCTAAGCAAAGTCAGACCTTACTGTCCTAATTAAATAATTAAAAATCAAGACATGATCATATTTTGTTTTGATGAAATAAAGGTAATCTAGAGGCCTTTGCCTTTAATATAAGACACTTCTGATACCAAATGATGAACTAGAAGTCAAGTTATTATTTGTTGTTCCTAAAACTTGAATAGGCGACAAGACTTTTGTCAGGTAGTGTACAGTAAAAGGGATACTTTAGCCCTAAAAGAAAGCTGTCTTTTATTGTGTAAAATTTATTTTGTATTTAACAGAAGAACATAAGTGTTAGAAATACCATATTTTGGTTGTAAATGGCATTTTATTTTTTGTTTTCCTCTTATTTCTTCAGACACTGAGCATCCCAGCACACTTCTTCAGGCCTGGGTTCCTCTCCTGCCCTCGTGGCAGTGTAAGAAGCGTTACGGCGAGCGTTTCACCAGCCACGACATGTTGTGTGCGGGCAGCATGACCTCTGACCTCAGAAAGCATGCCGACAGCTGCCAGGGGGACAGTGGGGGTCCGCTGGTGTGCCAGGGCGAGGCGGGCCGCTGGGTACTAACAGGGGTCATCTCCTGGGGTCACGGCTGCGGCGACCCCTCGTACCCGGGTGTGTACTCACGGGTCAGCCGCTACCTGGGCTGGATTGAACAGGTGACACACAGCACCGCACCGCTCCAGCACTGAAGCGCCACTCGCTCCCAAAAGCACAGGACTTTCTGAGAGGAAAAACAAGAGCCTGAGAGTGTTTGACACCTGCTGTACGCTTTCAACACCCTGGATCTTAATTCCTAGCTGAATGATTCAATTTCATGTCTTTAGCATTTAGAGATTAGGGTCTTTCCTTACACACAGACTTAAAGCTGAAGTATACTTTGGTTTTTTTGTATGTGTATGTCAAAGTTCATGCGTAGTTGAATGCACAGCTAAATAAAAAAAAATCGGATAGTGTTAAAACCCGTGCACTCTGGAAAAATGTATGCTAATCTAGTGTCTGTGTTTTTGGCTTTAAAACGTATCTTATGTTTTCATTTAATTTTCCATGGGATCTTGAAAATCCTAAAAAAAAAATCTAACATTTAAAGATCTAAATGTTAGGCCTTACAGAGAGGTATTGCGTGTCTTAAAATTATTTAAACATGATTTTACTAACCCATGTAATGTTAAATGAGACAAACATCATGCTATAGTTCCTCCTTTTCTTTTCCAACTCTGAAATAGTGGCCTGCATCGGCGTTGATATCTTGTAGACAAACTTAAAAGTGCAAATTTCTCCAAAACTCCAAAATCCTGAATATCCCAAAAAGTGAAGCAGAAATATTTTGATCACCCCCTGGTGGTGGACCCACACAAACATGGGAAAAACATGCAAACTCCACACAGAAATGCCAACTGGCCCTGCTGGGACTCGAACCAGCGGCCTTCTTGCTGTGGACGACAATGCTAACCACTGAGCCACCGTGCCACACCCAACCCTCTCCATGTAAATCAAATATCCCTTCAAATATTCTTTTTGTTATGTTTCTATCAGGATGATGTTGGTTTTCCTGATATATCTGTCAATACTACCCAAACATTTGCAAAACGATTACAATTCAATTTGTTTCAGTGTCATATCGATTAGTTCATTTGTATAAACACATTATGTGCCTATTTTACATAATTTCTAATTTTAAATTTGCCAATAAAGAAAAATAAATAATAGAAAATTATGATTAACAAGAATGATGTAATCCACTTTTCAAAAGATAATTGCAGGCAATCTTTACTTCACTTTTTGACAGTGAAAAGAAAGTGGAGATGCAGAGATTCTTTTTTTAACATAGTATTACCTGTCGCTAAAGTCAGACAATATTAGTACAACTGTGCATTTACTGTTCTGAATGGCGAAATTCTCATGCACTATATCAGGGTTGGGCAAACTCGGTCCTGGAGGGCCGGTGTCCTCCACAGTTTAGCTCCAACTCTAATCAAACACACCTGCTTATAGATTACTAGTGCTCTTGAAGACACTGATTAGCATGTTCATGTGTGTTTGATTAGTGTTGGAGCTAAGCTGTGCAGGACACCGGCCCTCCAGGACTGAGTTTGCCCACCCCTGCACTATATACTAGGGCTGCATGATTGAAAAAATCTGACATTGCAATATTTTGTTAGTCTGCGGTATGTATATATATATATATATATTGCAATATTAATACAAGTTCACCAGATGAATTGAATATCTCTATTTGGAAAGAATGGGCTATATGCACACTGACTTTTAATTTTCAGCCAGGCAACCTGGCAGCTTCCGGTGAACTGTCTTGCCATTACAAAATTGTGACGTTTAAGATCTGATTTCTATAAAAATCAGTGATCTTCACTGCCTGTTAGATATACGATATCAAGTGGGTCTCAGATCTGACAAGAAGCACTGCATTAAATTTCATTTCCCCCACCATGTCATTAAAATATGACAGTTTATTTTGCCCCAGTATTTTCAATGGAATTTCTGCGCTAGGCTGTTGCTACTGACGGCGCTAGCAGTCTTTCATCTCGTTTTACGCTTGGACAACTAAATGAATGGCTAAGTCTATTTAACTGAATGTATTGTAATCACATTACAACATAGATGCTGTAAAAACAACCGTGTGAAATTTAAAATAGTCACATTAATCTTTCACCGGAAGCTTATCGTCGGCCTTAAAACTCCAGTTGTGCATAGAGCTTATTCATAATTGTTGGGATTTGGAGGATTCTGTAGGTGTGTGCGTCTGCATAAAATATAATAAACTAATTTAAAGCAGATAAATACAATAAAGAAAAAGTTATAATTGAAATAAACAGTGTTTTATCGTTTTCCGCGTAAAACAGTAATTTAATAATAAAAATAATTCAATAAAATGAATGGTTATTAACGTTACTAACAGTACAATATCTTAAGCCTGAATACTTTTAAAGTCCTCATACAATCACAGGCCTCAAAATGACAGAATGTATGCAGAAGGACTTTTAATTTTCAGTAACCTTGGTAAAAGACTTCCGGTGAACTGTATGTGGTTACAAAATCGGCGCGTTTAAGGTCTGTTTTATATAAAAATCAACGATCTTCACTGCCTGATTGATATACAGTATAAAGTGGGTCTCAGATTGTACAAGAAGTATTGCGTTCAATTACATTTCCCCCACTATGTCTTTAAAATATGACAACTTATTTTACCCCAGTATTTTCAATGGAGTTGCAGCGCTAGCCTGCTGATCCAGATGGGCACGGGGTCATTTTTACGCTAAATGAATGCCGAAGTCTATTTAACTGATTATATTTTAATTACATTACAACACTGATGCAGTAAAAGGAACCGTATAAAATTGAAAAAAAGTCACATAAACCGTTCACCGGAATTTATCGTTATGGAAAGAATTAGCTGTGCATATACCCTATACGTTATAATCCATTGCATATCCTGCAATGTGCCTATTACGAATGATCACATTGCGATATCGATGCTGAAACGATATATTGTGCAGCCCTTATATATGCAGTCCTGAACAAAAACACACAAAAAACTGAGGTATACTTTGGGCTTGAGTCTATGAATTTTTTACTCAACGACACTGTAGAATAACCAGTGTGATACTAAGAGACATTTCACCTCAAAAGCAAGCAAAGTTTTGTGCTACCTTACTCAACTATGGTATTTTCATTTTAAGGTGAACTGTCTCTTTAAAAGAGTGTATGGCGCGTGATTCTACTGTGCATTTAAAATGTTTGTAGTGCCGTCCAGAGGCTGCAGTGCATGTTAATGTATGTATTGTATTTGAAAAGCCATTCAGTGCAGCTGCCCAGGCCTTCTGCATGGTAGAGAATGGTAGCATAAGCTCTGCAAATGTAGGTTTATTTCTTATCCTGTGTAGGGCGGAAGAAAACGAATGGATTCTTCGACTATCCTCGTAACAGAAGGCTTGAACTGCTCCTAATCTCCGAGGAGAGATTTTCAGTGTTGTGGATTAGACAAGTAAAACCAATCATTTTTAGATAGCGACAGTCGAAGTGATCTTTAAAGCCATGCGTCTATGTCAAGTTTGTGTTTTTTTTAAATCATGTACAGTATATCATGATACTTAGCAGCTCTTTGAATTGGCATTCAGTGTCGATGCATTAACATACAGCTCTTGAAGATAAATGAATCAGTATGTTGTTTTGTTTCGTCTCAGTAGAAGTTTTAGGACATAAATGGCATTTTAGAATCATAATAGCGAATAACCTTGTGTGACTTTTATCTTATTTGTCATAGTGATTTATAATATAATGTGTGTCATTTTGTAAATGCAGTACGGCAGTTGATAATGAGTCTTGTCCATCGAAAGGACCAAATCAAGAGGAGATTTTCATTTCTAATGTGCCGAAAGGACAGTTGGTTTGGTTGACGGTGTGTAAAATGAGATTTTATTTTGTAGCATCTACTGTTCCTGTACTTTGTTGTGTGTGCTGTGTGTTTTCATCCAGTGGGTGGCGATATTGTGTTTTTTTTTACTTTATTCTGTTCTGCGCTGTATCTAGAAAAGGTCTTCACTCTGTTACTTCAACTGATTTGGCTGTCTCTTCACCAACTCCAACCGAATTACAGAACAGAACTTCAACGACACTCATGTAAAATATTGTGTTTTTGTATTTCATCGAAGAGAAATATATAAGAAACAAGGGCTCTTTAAAATTGCTATAGAAAGCGAAATCACAGATAATACATGGCTCTGAATGTAAAAAGGTCAGTGACTATTGGTGGTGGTAGCACATTTAGATTTGATGCAATCTATTTCCAGTTGTGCAAAATTTAAGCACACTGGCTGAGTGAGAGTAATATTTAAAAGAACATTTTATGGAAGTCTAAATTGTTATCTTGTCAGCTATGATATTTTTATATGGGCATGAATGCCTAGTTTTATTTACTCACTAATAAAACCAATATTGCTCTCAAAAACAGAAAAATTTTGCTGCAAAATATGATATAAGATACCAAATTTACTCTTAAAAATGCCATTCTTAACGTTAGAATGAATCGGACTGCTTTATAATTCATCTACAGTGCTCAGCATAATTGAGTATACCCACTATTTTGAAAATGAATATGTTTATCCATTTCTCAATAAATATAGGCAATGTATTTTGGTGCATTTAAATAACAGCTTTATTAAACAGATATATTTAATAAATTATATTTTAGTCACCAAACATATTTAGAAATTGAAAGATAATACAATTAAATTCAAGCAAAATATTGCAAAACAAAATTACAACCTACAAAATTTCAACAAATTTTTTATTTTTATTTTTTGCTTCTCTTGATTTTTCCTCTTTTTTTAAATTTGTATTTAATATTTTTCTATAATATAAATTTGGGTGTACTAGTTTTTGGACCGTTATCGTAAGTTATTTTGTTAGATTAGCTCCCGATCTGGCTTTAGTATTGACTAATCTAATGTATATGCACAAATAAAATATTGTTTTGCTTCCTATTAAAATATGAATTTAAAAGAGTGAGGGGTGTACTTATATATGCTGAGCACTGCACATTGTTGGGTAATTTCTAATATTCAGATATCGCCTGCTAAATTAGTTAACAGTTATATATTATTCATGTATTCTTAATGTAAGTGGAGCCAAGCCTTCCGATTTGCCTGCATATTTCTATGACATAAATCAGTAGGCCTACTCATTTTCATGGTGGATTTTTCAAGAAACAGGAACAGTTTTGGTTTAGATCTCAAAGCGCTACATTCGGTTTTTTTTTTTACGTAGTAGGTCTCATAGGGACATTCTGGAGATGTTTTAAATGGAAACTGGACTACTGTATGTCAAGCGCTCCTCCTCTCTGAAGACAAACTTCTTTATGTGTTTTGGATGGTGCCTGCTTAGATCTTCAAAAGCCATTGTCAAAGTGAACTCCACTGGCCTGTTGGTGACTGCTGAAAGTGGCCAATCATTGCATCAGAGCTCTGGGACTCTTCATCAAGGGCCATGATAAGAAGGAGCTCATCTTTCTGACACACCAGAGAAGGTTGATGTCTGTTGCATGTCACGCAAGCATCTGTTTGTACGTTGATGTTCTCAATCATTCATTACCAAGTTTTTGGTTTTCTGTAAAAAACAAACAAACAAAAAAAACAAAAATGCTTTGAATATTTTCATGTGTGACAAGTGCCAAAATAAAGTGACCTCTTCTTGTGGCAATGTATTGATTGACATGGTGGTTTTAGTAATTATTATAATACCTTCATAGTCCCTTTATTCATCAGGGTCACCACAGCAGAATGAATCGCCAACTATTCCAGCATATGTTTTACACAGCGGATGCCTTTCCAGCTGCAACCCAGTACTAGGAAACATCCATACACATTCATTCACGCACATACACCACGGCTAATTTAGTTTATTCAATTCACCTACAGGCCCATAGCCAGTCTGGTGAAAGGGATGGTTCTTTTTTTTTTTTTTTTTTTTTCAAAAAATTGATCTTTTTGCGGTTATAGGCCTCATTTAGGCTACTATTTAATTATGAGATTTAAATACTGCATTTTAGTGACATTTTAAGCACTATTTTAGCCGAAATAGATTGTCGGATGGTCATCATAAGCAAAAAAGTACATTTGAAAGTTCATGGATAATAATAGCCAAAATAGTATTTAAATAATTTTTAGTATTGGTTGCTCTTGGTGCTTCACGCCTTTTCATTGGTCATTTTTTGTTCCAAGATTTAGAATTAAAGTTACTTGTAAGATATTTTCTCTATTTAAAAACAATAAGGTAGCGAAAGATGACCACTTATGTCAGATTGTATGTTTTCTTGCACAGCTGGATATTAGACTCATGAAAAACAATTGTTAGCATTGGCCAAAACTGATTAGCTGAAGTCACACTGAACAGTGACAGAAGATTCCACTTGGTTTTTTGAAAACCTTTTCGATATGTTATTTTCACTATTTATGATGGCACAGCAGTCAAAATAGGACAAATAAGCTCATGTATGGCACAAATTCTGGACATTTGTCAGTGAGAGGTGGGTCTTCTGAACCCCCCCGAACCCCCCCTGGCTACAGACCTGACCCATAGCGCATGTCTTTGGACTGTGGGGGAAACCGGAGCACCCAGAAGAAACCCACGCGAACACGAGGATAACATGGACACTCCACACAGAAATGCCATCTGACCCAGCCGGGACTTAAACCAGCGACCTTCTTGCTGTGAGGCGACAGTGCTAACCACTGAGCCACTGTGTCGCCCCATTATTATAATACATTTTAAAAAAAATTTACATTTTTTTAGACAAACAAAAATTGAGGCCACAAAATTAATACATTTATAAAATAAAGAATTTTTGCCACAAAGCAATAAATAACCCAGTGAATCAGCAAAAAAAGACCCCTAGCCTATAACCCAGGGGTGTCCATACTCAGTCCTGGAGGGCCTGTGTCCTGGAGAGTTTAGCTCCAACGCTAATCAAACACACCTGAACTAGACAATCCAGCTCTTACTAAATATACTAGAAACTTCCTGGCAGGTGTGTTGAAGCATGTTTGAGCTAAACTATCTATCTATCCTGTAAATAGTATAGTTAGTAACTTAAAATAGTGAGTAGACCTGTAAGCAGGAACTGTTAAAGGAATAGTTCACCCAAAAGTAAAAATTCTGTCATTATTTACTCACTCTTCACTTGTTTAAAACTGGTCTTTCTTCTGTTGAACACAAAACATATTTTGAAGAAAGCTGAAAACATGTATATATATTTGTTTTTCAGACTATGGTTGTGTTACAGGCATACAGCTTTCTTCAAAATATCTTCATTGTGTTCAACAGAAAAAAAGAAACTCATAAAGGTTTTAAACCACATGAGGGAGAGTCAACAGTGAGTACATTTTCATTTCTGGGTAAACTTTTATACCTTTAAGTTGACTTTTTTTTTTTTAATAATTATTTACTCCGTTCATTTGGTACTTAATTTTAAGGCAATGACCGGGTTTACTCACTTTTTATGTAGTCAAAATTGCTTTAAAGTAACTTGCTTTTTAAGTAAATTCAACTGATAGCTTTTTCGTCTATTCCTAGAGCTTATTTTGCATATCCTGTATAGTCTATTTTTTTTAAATACCACAATAAGGCATGGGACGATAACCGTGTTTAAGGTATACCGCGGTTTGGAAAAGTCAAGGTTTTAAAACAGTCAAAATTTTCTGCTATACCGTTCCTAAGGTATGAGTAAGATTTTTATTTAAATTTTTTTTTGGACAACAGTATCTCCAGCAGAAAAGATCTCAAAGATGCCATTTTAAATTGTAAAAGAAAAAATCTGTATTTTTGAAACAATTGAAGCCAGCAGAACTGCAGAAGTCAACAATTTATTTGAATTATTTAGCCTGACATGTTTACTGCTTCAAAATATTTTAAATGTTTTACAAATTAAAGCATATTGTGTACAAATGGGGAAAAGGTTTTGTTTTTTACCCAGACATTTAAAAAGAATATATTTTAGAGCAGTAATCTCAATACCGTGATTCCGTAAAACCGTGATATTTATATCCAAGGTTATCATACCGTCAAAATCTTATACCGGCCCATGCCTAACCACATTGCCGTCACATTTATTTACTTATTTAAAATAGGATTTTAATTTATTTATTTGTAATTATTTATTCATCAATTTAAAATAAAATTGATGAATAAATAAATTAAATAAAAATGTGTTCAAATCTTTAGTTTAAAAATTGCCTTTATCGCATTCTCATTCATAAAATAGCCTGTAAAAAATACTGGATCCCACACAATTCCTTCATACCAACACAAATTGATTAAGTTAACTTAATTCTTTTTACAAAATAAAGGTGATTGAACATAAAAAATTAAGTTGTCCCCAAAAAATGTAAGAACTGTGTTGTTTCAACTCATTTTAAATGAGTAGTTTGAACAAGCAGTCTTTTGAGAAGTCCTTTTTTGAGTGTAACAACACAAATCGATTAAGTTAACTTAATTCTTTTTACAAATTCAAGTAGATTGAACATAAAACAATTAAATTTTACCAAAAAAAACTCAATAGTTTAGTTGATTTGGCTCATTTTAAATAAGTAGTTCGAACAAGCAGCATAAAAAAACATTTGTTTGGAGTGTAGTCGGTATGGTAAGATGACAGGGGTGTAGTGCATGGATGGAGGAGCTCATGCTGAACTTCAGGCTGTTTTGTAAAAAACCCTCCTCGCGCGGCCGCCAGTTCAGCAGCTCATGAGTCTCGCTCTCTCAGTCGGCGCGGGCTGGGGATGAAGATGGCGGAGCGGCGGCGCGGGATGCGTTTACGAAACATCAAAGTTCTTTCCGCGGCGTTCTTTTCATTCGGATTCTAGAGACCCGCACCGAAAGCAGCCATTTAAAACGGTAAGGCGATGCTTCCCGAGCGCTGTGTTGCATGCGTGAAGTGTAGGGCTGTTTGCTTTCTCTGGAAACACGCGCACACGCTGGTTTGGCGTTGACTTCACTTGCAATGTGGCAGTCCGACAGATGCAGGGACGGCTCATCTCGCCTTCAGATTTTAGAAAATGCGGGATGAATGAGTGTTGCGTGACTCTTCATCAGCTGGGTAGGGGCGTTTGTAGATTCAAGACAAATCCGTGCTATTTGTTTGCAAAGTTGTGATGTTTAGCTGTAGTCTATAGTCTTGCGACCATCACTTTCTCTAGTAGCCAGTAGTACACTATGTGGGGAGAGACCTGTCAACATGTTTAAATGTCACTGGAAATAGGTTTTGTCAGTTTGTAGGTTTTGTTGAGCTTTTATAACCTAATATTTGAAATAAGTTGGCTGTTACCAAAAAATACCAATAACCATTGTTTTTAGATGCCTATTTAATCTCTGTAATAATGTGTGTGTATAGATATTATGAGAGGACTCAGAAATGGATATTATAAATGATAAGTAATATGTTTTAATAGGCTAGTCACTGTTTTGGGATGCAGAAGTTTGCTCATTTATTTAATAATTGGTGTTTTACAATTTAAATTGAACTAATTACTGAAGGAATAGCTCACCTAAAAATAAAAATTCTGCCATCAATTGTTTTTTTTCTGTTGAACAAAAAAGAAGATACTTTGTAGAATGTTGGAAACCTGTAACCATTGCCTTCCATAGTAGAAAAAAACAAATACTATGGATCTCAGTGGTTACATGTTTCCAACATTCTTCAAAATATCTTCTTCTGTCTTAAACAAAAGATGTTTAACAAGTAAAGGTTGACTAAATGATGGCAGAATTAAAATTTTTGAATGACCTATCCCTTTAAGATGCACATTTCATTTTTAAGAATGAGTATGTTATTTAAATCACTTTTCAATTATCCTGAAATAATTCTACACTTTAGGGTTTCAACAAATGCTAGGCTAGTATTTATTTGGTGAGCTGTACTGATATATGAACCGATAAAATACTGTTGAAACCAGTTATTGTTTTATCCCTATTATAAAGGATCTTTTGTTGCATTTGATCCAAAGCCTCAACAAACCTGTGTACAGTGTCTTTGTGCTAAAACATGACTTGTAATAGTTATGCTGTTGGCGTTTGGGGTATTGTCAGCACGCAGTCTATGATATTCCACCAAGGTGTGTGTGGGAAGTTTCCTCCTGACATGTTTTGTTTTGTCTCGCCTCTGATTTGCACATCAAAAACTGTTTTTTAGAGAGCGGTGCCAAAAGGAAGATGTTCTGATGAAGTTTGCTGTCATCCCAACATAAGACTATCAGCTAAATGACACATTTCAAGGTTTGCTTTTTGAGATGCTCGTTAAATCTCTGTGTTTTAAGGGAATACATAGACTGCGTGATTAGGAAAGCATCTGTTTTCCTGCTTGTGAGGCTCACGGCAAGATAGTTTCACTGAATGTGCGTTCAAGCACACCCATATGTGTGACTTTTACAACATTAATTATGAGACGAATAAAAATTAAGTCTGTTTTAATGCACTTCTGATAAGATGTTGGTGGTTTCACGTTAAAACGAATGAATCTAGAGTGAAGAGACACCAAAGAATGCAATGAAGGAAGAAATGACTATTGCTGGTGGAATCATTTATGGCATATTTGGAATGAAATGATAAAAGTCTGGGGTTTTTTTCTCGACATTTTAACTTCAGCTCGGTAATTACATTCAGCGGCTATTGAAGTAGGAGAAGAGAGGAATAAAAGAGCTTCCGCCTCCTTTGAAACGAACCTATTAATGCCTCTCGTTCGAATGAGGAACCCAATGAGTGCTGGTCGGAGAGCTGAAGAAGAATACCAGTCATTGAGTGCCTCATTGATGTCCTTGATGAGTCAGATATAATTAAACATTGTTGCTCGTGGGCTTCATTCTCCAGGATGTAATTTGCTTCATGAAGAGCTTAATCAGTGCTCAATAAAAGTGGAGCCAATCCAGATTACGTGCTTACTGTGTAAATAGGCCTACCTTATCTACTCTCGACAAGCACCTCCTTCAGTCTGTCATACCTTCAACACAGTCTCGCATGCACGAATCAATTATCTTTTTTTAATATAATGCACTACCATGCACAGTAGATACTGATTGTTGATATTAGGGCTGCTGGATATTGGAAATATCTGACAATGCGATATTTTGTTTTTTAGCAATATATATTGCGATCTAAATATCATTTTACCAGATGACTTTAACAGTTTTATCTGGAAATAATTCATTCATTTAGTTTGATTGTTATTGGTGTAACATTTCATAAACGCATTTCAATCATTGATAGATACACGTGAAATAAACAGTACTTTACAATTTTCTTGCGAGGCCTAATACAGAAATTAAATAATCAAATATAAAATAGCACAGTATAGTCTTCATCATATTAATAAATCTATACATTTAACCTTCATTTAGTTACAAACTATAAACATTTCTTGTCTCTGAATGCTTTAAACGAAGTCCTCACACAATCACCGGCCTTAAAAGCACATGTAAATGATAAATTTGTACTCTATTATGGTTATACTTTGCAACTGTGGCTCATGGTGAAAATAATCCACTCCACATTGCAGATCCTGCGATGTGACTTTTGTGTATGTGCACATCGCGATATCGATGCTGACACGATATATTGCGCAGCCCTAGTTGATAGTTCATTTGAAGTTTTTAATAGGCTAACCACTGTTTTGGGATGCAGAAGTTTGCTCATTTATTTAATAATTGGTGTTTTACTATTTAAATGTAATTTAATTAAATTGAAATTGCGCGACTCTTTTCAGCAGCTGGGTATGTACTGTATAAAGGAGCGTTTGTAGATTCAAGACAAATCAGTGCTATTTGTTTGCAAAGTTGTGATGTTTAGCTGTAGCCCATCACTTTCTCTAGTAGTACACTACGCCGGGAGAGATCTGTCAACATGTTTAAATGTCACTGGAAAGAGGTTTTGTTGAGCTTTTATAACCTAATATTTGAAGTTAGCTGTTGCCAAAAAAATACCAATAACTGTTGTTTTTAGATGTTTATTTAATCCCTTTAATAATGTGTGTGTATAGATATTATGAGAAGACTCAAAAATAGATATTATAAATGATAAATAATAAGTTTTATTAGCCTAGTCACTGTTTTGGGATGCAAAAGTTTGCTAATTTATTTATTAATGGGTGTTTTACAATTTAAATGGAACTAATTACTGAAGGAATAATTCACCCAAAAATGAAAATTCTGCCATCAATAGTTTTTTTTTTGTTTAACACAAAAGAAGATACTTTGTATAATGTTGGAAACCTGTAACCATTGCCTTCCATAGTAGGAAAAAAATACTATAGATGCCAGTGGTTACAGGTTTCCAAGATTAAAAAAATGGTTTGGAACAAGTAAAGGGTGAGTAAATGATGGCAGAATTTACATTTTTGGGTGGACTCTACAGGCCTTTCAGCAGTAAGAATAGGTGTGTCAACAAAGCATGTCTTTTCTTTGTTAATAAAGCAAAACCTGCTTCAGTGAATGAAATATAATCCTTACTAGTCAAACCAAGCCTATGGCACAGTAGTCTTGATTGTTTGATTTGGTTCCTGACTTTCATACACATTAGCTTTGTTTAAATACACATTAGCTTTGTTCTGCTGTCAGCTAGCTCTCTGCAACTCTCACATGGTCGCCCACTGAAGCTGGTCAGTACCTGGATGGGAGACCACATGGGAAAGCGAGGTTGCTGCCGGAAGTAGTGTTAGTAAGGCCAACAGTCTGTGTGAGTCCTAATGCCCCAGTATAGTGAAGGGGACTCTATATTGCTCAGTGAGTGCCGTCTTTCGGATGAGATGTTAAACCGAGGTCCTGACTCTCTGTGGTCATTAAAAATTCCAGGATGTCTTTCGAAAAAGAGAAGGTGGTTAAAACTGGCATCCTGGCCAAATTAGCCCACTGACCTCTGTCCATTATGGCCTCCTAACCATCCCCATATCATAATTGGCTTTATCACTATGGCTGCCGTCACGTCATTCAGGTGGATGCTGCACACTGGTGGTGGATGAGGAGATTCCCCCCAATGTGTAAAGCACTTTGAGTGTCTAGAAAAGCGCTATATAAATGTAAGGAATTATTATTATTATTGAAATGTTTTCCAAAATGAAGTGCGCAAAACTGGCCACATAAAAGGGCCCTTTGGAATGAAGGATTTTGAAAAATTCAAGTGATGGACACTTCCTTTGAGCAGGGAAGTTTGGTGTCACACCCTACACTAAGTTAGGAAGAGCTCATCCTTATGCTCTAGTCCAGGGATCACCAAACTTGTTCCTGGAGGTCCGGTGTCCAGCAGATTTTAGCTCCAACCCTAATCAAGCACACCTGAACAAGGTCTTACTAGGAATACTTGAAACACCCAGGCAGGTGTGTTGAGGCAAGTTAGAGCTAAACCCTGCAGGGCACCGGACCTCTAGGAATGAGATTGGTCACCCCTGCTCTAGTCCTTGCAGAGGGAATCTCAAAAGAGTTTAGGGCACAGGTGTCAAAGCCAGTTCCTGGAGCGCTGCAGTGCACTAACAGAGTGTTTAAAGCAGGGATGTCCAAACTCGGTCCTGGAGGGCCGGTGTCCTGGAGAGTTTATCTCCAACTTGCTTCAACACACCTGCCAGGAAGTTTCTAGTATATCTTGTAAGAGCTTGATTAGCTGGTTCAGGTGTGTTTGATAAGGGTTGGAGCTAAACTCTCCAGGACACCGTCCCTCCAGGACTGAGTTTGGACACCCCTGGTTTAAAGGGTCAGTTAAGCCCAAAATGAAAATTCTGTCATCATTTATTCACCCAAGATGCTAAATATAATGACATACAATTTGAAAGCTATTTTTGACATCTTTCCTTGGTTGAAATATTGACTAATTGATGCACTAAAATGTGTTGTTGCCTTAATTTTCGCCCACTGAAGCTAAGCAGTGCTGCACCCGGTCAGTACCTGGATGGGAGACCACATGGGAAAGCTAGGTTGCTGCCAAAGGTGGTGTTAGTGAGACCAGCAGAGGGTGCTCAACCTGTGGTCTGTGTGGGACCTAACGCCCCAGTATAGTGAAGGGGACTCTATATTGCTCAGTGAGCACCGTCTTTCAGATGAGAAGTTAAACCGAGGTCCTGACCCTCTGTGGTCGTTAAAAATCCCAGGATGTCCTTCGAAAAAGAGTAGGGGTTTAAACCCGGCATCCTGGCCAAATTAGCCCACTGGCCTCTGTCCATCATGGCCTCCTAACCATCCCCATATCATAATTGGCTTCATCACCCTGTCTCCTCTCCACCAATCAACTGGTGTATGGTGTGCGGTCTGGCGCAATATGGCTGCCGTCTTGTCATCCAGGTGGATGCTGCACACTGGTGGTGGATGAGGAGACCCCCCCCCCCATTGTGTAAAACGATTTGAGTGTCTAGAAAGCGCTATATGAATGTAAGGAATTATTATTATTATTAAATGGACATATTTTCATTAAACCAATCTTGAATATAACTCTGTATATTTAAAAGTCAGTAACCAATATGTAGGTGGATACATATAAATTTTCATATGGTTATCTTTTAAGCTTGGTTTTAAGAACTGAAGGCAAACAATTCCAATGTAAAGCTGGTTTTATTTTAACATCTTTCTATCCACAAAATCACTTACAAATTGGATTTTTAGCAGTGAACATCTCCCAGACTTCTGACATTTTATCTCTCCTCAAAAAAACCTGGCATAAATAATCCATAATTTATCATATTTAATATATCAAGCTGATACTTTTCTTATTGGGCCAATAACAGTCACATTAAAAAAATGTGGTAGCTGATATTTCACGCATCCCTATTCCAAATATAGTGTATTTACATTCATTTTGCCAAGGCTTTTATCCAGACTGACTCATAAATGAGGAACACAACAAGCAATTGGCCATAAAGAGGCAAATAACACAAGAAGTGCTGGCAATACAGCATTTCAAACATTGTTTAGAAGAGGACAAGCTAAATCCGAGAGCAATTGAGGAAGTCACAAGCTTCACTCTTAAAAACGAAGGTTCCTTATTGGCATTGATTTGTTCCATTTAACATCCATAAATCCTTTTTTTTGGATGAACATTTCAGAGTCTTTATATTCAAGAGTGTTCTGACTGAGTATTCCCACTGCATGAATATATGGATCTGGGTTAAAAATCCCATTCTAAGCCATCCTCCTGCTTCTTTTTTTTTCTTTGATTTATCTATCTTGGATCCTAAACGGAAAGCAACGAACACATGAAGCTTTGTTCTGTGCTGCTTATACTGTATTTGTCGAGCACTAAAATGCACCTAAAATAAGGCATCTGTGGATGAGAGTCGGAAGCAAGGACTGATGTGTTCACTGTTTTCCTGCACACTTCACATGACGAGATTAGAAATAACCTCTTACAGTCCAAATTAAATTTAAAAGGAGTTGTCCAGTTAATGATCATGTGGTTAAATATGACTTTCAGTATCTTATTTGGAAACTACTGGGCTATAATTTTGATTACATACTAAATTATTAGGATCTATATGAATTCAGCTATTGATAAAATGTCTTTCATATACCTTAATAATGGGATGTTGTTTTCAGCATAAATAATTTGCTATATTTAATGGAACTAAATGAGATGTTTATATGAATCTTGCTGAATTCATTCAAATGCAGTAGTGTACTAGTACTCACAGTGCAACCATTGTCTGTTAATAGTTATAGTGATTGATTGTCTCTTAACTGTTTCATAGTTTAGACGTTTGCAATGCTTTTTTTTATTACCATTTCAGAGTTTGTTTTATAACCTTGTTGGTTGGCTTGATGGCGTTTTGTTTGTGGTTGTGGAATGATGCAGTCCTAACCAGTATTTATAAAACGTTGCTCGGTGAGTCACCGAATTCTCAGTGCACTGATTCACTTTGAGTTTATTAAGATATTTTGGTGCATTTGGCTTGTTAGCCAGTTGAACTCAGTATTAATGTAGACATGTCTGGATATGCATCATAGATAAAAGAACATTTTAGAACATTGGCTATATGAGTGTGGTATTTTTTAGGATTTAATTTGTTTAAATTGTAAGACAGCGTTCTATTTTATGGGGCCTATGAAGCCAGTTTAGCTGGTTAGCCAGGTATGTTTTAGTTTATTTTGCACCAACTCTGGGTTTAAGTGACCATGAAGGTTGGCTCCATGACTAACCTGTTCTGGGGCAGGTTATGCTCTGATTTAAAAATCTGCTATCGACAGATAAGATCATTTCTTTCAATTTGAAGGGATAGTTCAACCAAAAATGAAACTTTTGTAATTTACTCATCCTCTATTTGTTCCAAGCCTGTTTGACTTTCTTTCTTCTTTATGGAACCTGTAACTTCCATAGTAGAAAAACAAATACTATAGAAGTCAATGGTTACAATTTTTCAGCTTATAAAAATGTTATTGTGTTTAACAGAAGAAAGAAACTCATAAAGGAGGTTTGAAACCACTTGAGGGTGAGTAAACATTGTTAATATTTGAGGGAACTTTCCTTTTAAATGGCTGTGGACAGCAAGGTTGGGTTTGTAATAAAGCTTCTGTCAAGATCTTAGGGCCAATTATCTGTAAGACTCTTAAAACATGAACAAATACCCTGATAGCTTGAGTCCCAGCATGATGTGTTTAGTAAAATGACAAACAATTGGGAGAATCACCCAGAAGATCCCGTCTGTATATTTAGCTGCCTGATGCTTTCTAACTGTAGTTTCCAATTAAAATTGGATCTTTTGGTAATGCTAATTGAAGGAATAGTTCACCCAAAAGTGAAAATTCTGTCATCATTTACTCACCCTTTATCTGGCTCAAACCATTATGAGTTGAACACAAAAGAAGATATATTGAAGGAAGTTGCAAACATTTAACCATTGACTTCCATAGTATTTGTTTTTCCGACTATGAAAGTCAGGTTTTTAGCTTTCTTCAAAATATCTTACTTTTGTGTTCAACAGAAGAAAGAAACTCATAAAGGAGGTTTGAAACCACTTGAGGGTGAGTAAACATTGTTCATTTTTGGGTGAACTTTCCTTTTAAATGGCAGTGGACAGCAAGGTTTGGTTTGTAATAAAGCTTCTGTCTAGATCTTGGGGCCAGTTATCAGTAAGACTTTTAAAACATGAACAAATACCCTGATAGCTTGAGTCCCAGCATGATGTGTTTAGTAAAATGACAAACAATTGGGAGAATTACCCAGAAGATCCCGTCTGTATATTTAACTTCTGTCATCATTTACTCACCCTTTCCTCAAACCATTATGAGTTGAACACAAAAGAAGATATTTTGAAGAAAGTTCTGTAACCACTGACTTCCATAGTATTTGTTTTTCCTACCATGGAAGTAAATTGTTACGTGTTTTCAGCTTTCTTCAAAATGTCTTACTTTGTGTTCAACAGATAAAGGAAACTCATAAAGGTTTGAAACCACTCGAGGGTGAGTAAATACTGAGGAAATGTTCATTTTTTGGTTGAATGATCTCTTTCTTGTTATTATAAATAGTATTAACATTGTGCACCATTTTTACAAGTGTACAAATAATAAACTGCAAGAGATCAACCCAAACATATATGAAAGACACTCTTCAAATTATATTTTTAAGAGCAGGCATGACCAAACTGTTTATACTACATGCCGAATTGGTCACTTTAGGTTGACTCATTTGTATTTAATGAAGAATGATGCACCACCAACATACAAGCACAGTCAAGCCTCCCTAACTATAAAACATGTTTTATTAGACTGAGAAATTTTAAAAACTGTTATTCTACATTTCTATATAGAAAGAACTTTGATGTATGCTTTTAAACATGTATCGCTAGTAGGCCTATCGCAGAACATGTGGACATTTGTCAATCATTTTTGGTGATAAAATATATATTGCTCATACATAAAACCAATTCTAGCCACAATTTAGCTGATTGCACAGCCTCTGTATCTCTATTGGAGGTGTCAGTGTCAGTATGGTTAAAAAAACACTATAGTACTTACTAGAGATTACTCTAGTATATTTTCATGTGGGTGCCTGACAACTTAAAATAGACCTGTTACTATTTTCTCTTGTTCTTTTTAATTTGGACTATTTGTTAACATTTGTTTAGGATTGTTTTCACATTCTGATTCCAATGCCTAATTATTAAATGCTTAAAATAAATGACTATAATTAAATGAAATATTCTTAAGAATAAAATATTGTGTTCTTTGAAAGAGCTTCCATTATGATGCTATTATAGTGTTAAAATGGTAATCGCAATAAATTTTGGTGCTCTATATCGTACCACAAGAATTTAACAGGAAGAATTTAACTTTTTTTTTTAATCATATATCAAGCTGAAAAATCATATCTAATGCTTTTAAAGAGCCTCTATTATGCATTAAAAAATGTCATATTTTGGTTTTGGGGGTCTCCAACAACAGGCTAATATGCATGCAAGGTCAAAAAAACACTTTCATTGTCTTATAATATGCATTTATTTTGACCTAATTATCCCAACAACTCCGCTAGTTAAACACCAGCATATTGCTCTATTCTTAACCATGACACACAAGGAAACAATGAAAACAAGGAGGCAACCATTTTAATCGCACTTACTAACACTTGTAAAATGGAGAAAGAAATTGATCCATGAACTGTGTACTGATATAGTTCCTGTCAAGCTCTGACAAAGTCTCATGCAGCAATTGTCTTTTCTGATCCTTCCTTTAAAAAACGGTCGACGAATCCCCCGTTGCAGGGTAGATTATTGCATTAATCACCAGAACGTTCACTCATCTTTAGTCATGATCAGTCCCAGACACGCACTCTGCTAGCGGGTGAAGGAAAAGGAGTGTTTACGTTTTACCGGATCTTGCACAAACATATTTGGCATTGTTTCATGTCTACGTCAATACAAACACGCAAAAGATCTGGAAGAACGACGAATCTTTTAAACGACTCTGAGTCAGAAATGTTTTTTTTTTAAATCAATATTTTTAAACGAGGTGCACTTTCAGATTTAACCCTCAGCTGGATGTTTTCATTCACTTAGAGCTGTGTTACACACTGCATGGAAGGTAATTTTTAAAATCCCATAATATTGCTCTTTTATGTAAATGTTTTATTTTTATTTATTATTTAAATATAATTATTTTAATATATTTTCTTTGTGAATGATGAAGTAGTTCTTATTATATAATATGTTTTTATCTATATTGCATTTGCCATGAAATAGCCCTAAGTTGCTCATGTGGCAATAAATAAACAAACAAAAAAAAGGAATTCCTGTGCTGTATTTACAGGAGTCATAAATTTAAGGGGGAACTTCTTTGACTAATCCATTTTTTCTTCTTATATCAGATGTAAACCCCTCATGATGGAGCTGTCGTGAGCATCAGTATGGGAACGTTCACATTTAAAGCAGCAGGTGAAAATGTCAGCTCGGTTTAAACTAGAATCAAGATGCTAACAATAGAAGGCAGAGGTAGCGTCTTGAAGTCTCCTAGACGAGTGCGTCGTCCTGTCCCCAGGCTGTAGACTTCGAGATCTCTTTCCGAGAGGGAAGTTGGGAACGGATGGTAGCAGTGTTGAAAAAGCCTGTGGGGGGGAGGGTGGCGGGCTGCTCCGCGGGGAGCCAAGAGCTGTCTGGTCAGGGATCAAATTCTTGCACTGTTGGCTTGCTCGCATCCATAATTCATGTGCTTTTTTACTTGCAGAGGAAAATGGAAAATGTGCTGTGCTTTTTCCTCCAACTCTCTCCCGCTCTCTCTCTCTCTCGCTCTTGTATTTGCTTTTGTCCTTTCATTTCGTCAACCCGTTCCAAGTATTCTCTCTGACATGAAAGAGTCCGCTTGAAAGCAGGCATTATTTGCTGGGAAATCTATAGATTTTTGGGCTTTGTCAGATTTTCATTTTTCAGCCTGTGCTTCTTCCCGTGGCCTTATTTTTCTTTGCGTTGCATGCTAATGTGCTTTTTATACAGGTTAGGGATGTGTATTTTTGTTATATGCTTACCTGTGGATTGCATCCGACCCTAATTTCATGTTTCTCTGGGGCGTTTGCATCAAATCTATGTTTAGATGTAGGCCTGCACAATATATCATTTCAACATCGATATTGCAGTGGGCACATCTGCAATAGTCACATCGCAAGTTCTGCAATGTTAAGTCTGAATTAGGGCTGATAAACAATATTTTATCGAATCACGATAAGATTTATGTCAATAACAATGATAAGCTCTGGACTTTTTTTACTCTATATTGATCTAAGACTAAGAGCCGGAAATGTTATGCCATTCGATGGATCCTCTAATTTTTGTGGCTTCAGTCATTGTTGGGGTACTCTTTTAAAGGTGGAAGCATTAACAGCTTATATTGAAATATTTATCGTTATCGCTCAATATGGAAAATAATTATCGAGATAGCATTTTTGCCATATCGCCCAGCCCTAGTCCGAATTATAGTTGACCAGGAGCTAGAACACATGTGGTTTGTAGAATCACTGCTAAATTTAAGCATAACAGAGAGAAAGGAGGGAAAGTTCATGAAATGAAATGAAAGTATCCCTTACATGTGTTTTTAAGGCCTGTGAATGTGCATTTCAAGAGAGTTTTAAACATTTGGGGACAAAAATTATGATGTTCGGAGGTGTAACAAAGATTAATTGTATTTAATTATTTATACTGGAAAAAATGATATTGAAAAACATTGTCTCTTATTTAGAATTTTTGTCTTGTTTCTAGTACAAATATCTACATTTCAAAGAAAAAACAAGATTATTTTACTTGCCCCATTGGCAGATAATTTAGCTTGTTTTTAGGAAAAACTCTTCTTAAGGTGATACAAAACAATATTTTTACTTGACCTAAGAATTTGAGATATTTGGACTAGAAATGAGACTAAACAAAGTAAGAAAAGCTTTTTTTACATTGTGATTATGCAATTTCTGTACCTGAATACTGTTAGACTTGACAGAATACTGTGCTATTCTAAACCATCTTGTGAAACTGTATTTATACCAAAACATTTATCGCAGAAAAATAAAATATCGCAATATCAGATTTTTCCAGTATCGTGCAGCTTGTTTAGACCTTAAAAGCACAGTTGTTTGTTACAGGAAACTCATACACTAATTTCACCTGAAACAGCTGGGGATTTTAATGTTTCTGTTCACACCTTGTTTGAATTACCATAATAATGAGGTTACTACATGTAAACATTGAATTCTCTGTGAGTTCTGAATGATTTTTCATGCTTCTACTTCAGGATCGTGTGAATGGCAGATGCTTCAGCATTGATGTAGTTAAGCAGCCATTTAAATAATATTTCTGTTTAGTATATTTCTCTTGTTGAACATTATTTTGTCTTGATACACTACTGATTTATTGATTATTAATAGTTGGTTGTTTTGCAGTTGGTGGCACGGTGGCTCAGTGGGTAGCACTGTCGCCTCACAGCAAGAAGGTCGCTGGTTTGAGTCCCGGCTGGGTCAGTTGGTGTTTCTTTGTGTTGTTTGCATGTTCTCCCTGTGTTCACGTGGGTTTCCTCCGGGTGCTCCGGTTTCCCCCACAGTCCAAAGACATGCGCTATAGGTAAATTGGATGAACTAAATTGGCCGCAGTGTATGAGTGTGTGTGAATGCGAGAGTGTATGGGTGTATCCCAGTGCTGGGATTTGGCTGGAAAGGGCATCCGCTGCGTAAAACATATGCTTGAATAGTTAGCGGTTCATTCCTCTGCGGCAACCCCTGATAAATAAGGGACTAAGCCAAAGGTAAATGAATGAATGTTTTTCAGTGAAGTTTAGAAATGAGACAGAATTATGGTTAAGAATATGGATCTGCATTAATGGACATTAATATTTGCTTTGTAAGTACTAGTAAAGAGCCGATATGCAAGCTAATGAGTAAGTAGTTGAAAGTGGGAATTGGTCTACATACTGAAGGTTTATTTTGGCATTTGCAGAAATTTTTTTTTTTTTCTATATTTATCCCTCAAATTACACTTGATTTTGTTGTTAATAGTACTGCCAAAGAATGGCTGGGTACTCATTTTGTAATTATGGTAATTATAACGAATGTGAATGGAGTATGCTAATCTGGCATTAGCATATTGCTAAGTCACGCTTTCAACATTAGACTACACATAATTTGAATAAATGTAATACATTTTTATACATTTTGTATTTTGATTAGATTATTCACACTGATTCATTTAGCTTTCAATTGTTCTGCAATATAATTTCTGGGTTATAATTTACTGTAGTAATTAGGGCTGCACAATCATTCATTTCAGCATCAATATCGCAATATGATCATTCACAATAGGCAATGCAAGTTTATTTATATAGCACATTTCATACACAGTGGCAATTCAAAGTGCTTTACATAAACAGGAATAAAAGAGAAAATTATTAAAAAAGAATAATAACATAAAAACAGATTAAAATGTGTTAAAACGGTTTATTAAGAATGAAACAGAAAAGAAAGACACAATAGTTTGATCAGTCGGACGTAGCACAGTGCTCATTCAGTAAAGGCACAGCTAAAAGGATGTGTTTTCAGTCTTGATTTGAATATACCTTATATTGGAGCACATCTGATCATTTCTGGAAGCTAGTTCTAACAGTTGGGGGCGCAGTAGCTGATGGCCGATTTACTCTGCATTGACTGAATTTCTAGTTTATATGATCCTAAAGATCTGAGTGATCTATTAGGTTTGTATTTAGTGAGCATATTTGTAATGTATTGAGGTCCTAGGCCATTTAGTGATTTGTAGACAAGTAATAATACTTTAAAATCTTTTCTGAATGTAGCCAGTGTAAAGACCTGAGGACAGGTGTGATGTGCTCTGATTCTCTGGTTCTGATCAGAATCCTGGCAGCAGCGTTTTGGATGAGCTGCAACTGTCTGACTGTCTTTTGGGAAGGCCAGTGAGGAGTCCATTATAGTAATCCACCCTGCTGCTGAAAAAAAGCATGAACAAGTCCTCACTGGAAACAAAGCATCTAATTCGTGCAATGTTTTTAAGATGGTAGTATGTGGATTTAGCTACTGCTTTGACATGACTATTGAAACTCAGATCTGACTCCAGAATCACACCAAGATTCTTGACCTTATTTTTTGTTGTTTGACACCTAGAGCCAAGGTACATATTCACCTTGAGAACATCATCTCTGTTCCCAAATGAAATGATTTCAGTTTTCTCTTTGTTTAACTGAAGAAAGTTTTGGCAAATCCAAATGTTAATTTGATCAATGCATTGGCAGAGGATGACAATGAGGCTGTAGTCATTAGGCAGTAAGGCCTAGTAGATCTGAGTGTCATCAGCATAGCTGTGGTAGGAGATTTGGTTCTTTCTCATTATTCTGCTCAGTGTAGAGGTTGAACAGGAGAGGTGCCAGGATTGAGCCTTGTGGGACGCTACATGTCATGGGTGTCCACCTCGACCTAAGGTCAGCTATACAGACATAGTAACCTCTCCCTTCAAGATAAGACAATAGTCTTGTGACAATAGTCACATCACATGATATGCAATGTTAAATTTGTATTATAATTCATCATTTGCATGTGTTTTTGATTGTATAATGATCTTAAAAGCATTCAGTCATATGAAATTGTACCATTTGTGACTTTAACAATGATTAATTTTATTGAATTATTTTTATTTTTATCATTCAGTTACTGTACTTAAATGTTGTTAGACTCGGAAAATGATAAAACACTTTTTCTTGATTGTATTTATAGATTATGCATAAAAATACTCACAACACATGCAAATCCCAATCCCAATTGATCTAACATTATCAATTCAATCCAAATAGTGATATTAAGTTATCTGGTGAAATTGTATTCATATCGCAATTTATATCACAAAATAAGAACATATCACAATGCTAGATTTTTCCAATATCGTTCATGCCTAGTAGTAATAAGAGTGTGATTTCACATTAGCATGTTGTAAGCTAACAATATGATATGCTGAGCATTATAATACACTTACAGTACACACAAAAAGCTGAAATTTATATTAAATTACATTTTACATCAATTGTTTTATTAGGTCTCAATGTGTGCTAATTAAAAATTAAAAGCACTAGTCAACCTTTCTAATTAAGCTCTTGACCATTGTGACCCTCATGCATTTCTTATAGTTTTACACACAGATGAAAGCCAGGACATTTTCTGCTCTTCTTATCATTTTAGGGGACTTTACGGAATAAAGATGTTTGCGTTCTCACACAATGAGATAGTCAGTGTACTAGAAACCCCCACTTTGTCAGATGCAGACCGAGTCTACATCGAGCACAGCAGGGAATGTGTTTTCCCTTCCAAAATCTGTTAACTCTGATAAATCCATTTTCATTCAGTTCAATGGTTTTAGGTTGGCAGAGAAATCGTTCGCTCCTGCTTTTTATCCAATCGATTACCCGTTCTTGTTTGACCAGCTGCAAAAGCTCACACGGCCGCCTGCTCATATCTTCATAATAAGGTCAGCACACACAGATTGTAAGACCGCCGCTTCTCTCGCTGGCAGGTAAACCCCAGCAGCGCTTCTTAATCAGAGATCAGACTGTGTTGTGATTGCTAATGGAGGCCGTATGTTATTTACTCAATGTTTTCCTCATAGACGCCGCACACGCTAATGAAATCAGGATGATCTGCTCCTTATTGACCTAGTGAACTAATCGGAGAATAGATCTACTGTAGAACCGAATTCACTTTTCTTCTGACCCAGCTAAGTGGATTGATCTGTCGCACTCCATTTCCTTGAACATTTAGCAAAATGAAACACAAGCAGGTGTTTTTTTTCCGTTTAAATGCACAGCTAGACTTTCATTCATTTAAACAGTGTTAGGAAAGCTTGAATCATTATTTTAAGTGCTGCAGTCCAGCTAGATTTTGCAAAAGTATTTAGTTATGCTGCAAACTGTTTAAAAAAAAAATCCTGATCTCATGACAGAAATGTATACTATAGGCCTATTCACACTGCACTGAAAGACGGCAACAGACAATTCGTGGGGTTTTGTTAGATCAGGTGACGTCTGTCGGAGCTTGTTTTCACAGTTTTGAACATCTTAACGTTGAGAAGTGATATACTGTAATCTGGTGATTGTCTGCGTTGGTGAGTCTGTCGGTGCAGTGTGAATTTATTTAAAAAAAACAAAAAACTGTGCTTAACCCTAAACGTAACTGCCAGTGAGTGTTAGCAGACTGAATTAAATTGTTATAGTTCATACAAATTAAGTTGTAGTGTCATTACCCTTTTTTCATTGACTTCTACGTGTATGTAGGGATGCACAATTAATCGAAAAAAGATTGTGATCTCGATTCGACCCCCCCCATTATGATCTTAATCCAGCATTTCTATGATTCAGCCAATTATATTTTTAGGTTTAGGAGCATAAAGCATAGAGGCATAAAGGTGATCACACAAGTAACCTTTCAAGTTCCAAGTTTATACCAAATTTAGCGTTTTAACCAACTGTAGACCTACACATAGGTATAATATTATGGTTTATCTAACATGCTTGAGAAATAACAATAATAATAGGCTCATATTGAGCTTTATTTTACATCTACAGAATTGGGAGAAAATCATGATCATTATCTTAAGCAAAAAAAAAATTGTGATTCTCATTTTAGCCAGAATTGTGCAGCTCTACTTGTGTGCATACAGGACAGGGGAAATAACTAACCCGCCCAATGCCACTTCAGCCAATTATATTTCAGCACCTCAGGTTGCCTTGTTGGAAAACCATGTATTTCATTCATTCATTCATTCATTCACTCATTTATTCACTCAGAAAGGCTCTAAAAGTACGCGCCCGTGACTGAAATGTGACCTCCAGTGGACAGTAACAGACTCCAAAATTTGATCAGAGTTCCACATGAAGTTATTAATTAGCAAATAATGTAAATATTATGAATGTAAACATTAGGTGAGCAGGTTACATTGTGTCCTAACAACACGCAAGGTGATTAGATTTGCAGTGATGAGCAATTTGGCTGTTTGCACCCGACAAAACACGACTGAAATATAAATACAGCCATTCAGAAGAAAGAAAGCAAAGATTCTGCAGCTAATGAAAGCAAACTGCTGCATTTAAAGGTGCTGTATGTAAGCATTTGACTCTTCTAAAGCATAAAAATACCATAATATGTTTGCAGATATTTAAGAAACATGCTAAGTGATTATTCTTGTTGATCTGAAAAACAATGTTGAAGTCAGATATTCTGCTTTAAAAATGTAAGTTGCATGCTGGAACATCTGTCTTTTGTTTTGGTTAAATACAGCCATTCAGAAGCACAGAATATGCACTCAATCATGAATTAATTGCCTATTAAACCCTATTAATACCTATTAATCCTCTTTAACATTATTTAATGTAGATGCTAAATCACTGATATGTGTTGACTTGCACTGTTTCACAGTTCTAAAGTTCAGTTTCAAACGGTTTATTTTGTTTTCAAGATCTGAGGTGAACTATCTGTTGCTGCTTTCAGTAGTATGGCAATAAATGTCATGTAAAATGGCAATCAAACTCACACTAGAAGCATTTAACACTGAATAAAGCACATGAGGTGTACCTGAGGTGATTATTTTCTGTTGTTTGGCTGCAAAAAATAGAAACTGTTTCTAAAATATAATTTTCAGGTGGGGTGGCGCAGTAGGTAGTGCTGTCGCCTCACAGCAAGAAGGCCGCTGGTTCGAGCCTCGGCTGGGTTAGTTGGCGTTTCTGTGTGGAGTTTGCATGTTCTCTCTGCGTTCGTGTGGGTTTCCTCCAGGTGCTTCGGTTTCCCCCACAGTCCAAAGACACGCGGAACAGGTGAATTGGGTAGGCTAAATTGTCCGTAGTGTATGAGTGTGTGTGGATGTTTCCCAGAGATGGGTTGCGGCTGGAAGGGCATCCGTAAAAATCTGCTGGATATGTTGGCGGTTCATTCCGCTGTGGCAACCCATGATTAATAAAGGGACTAAGCCGGAAAGAAAATGAATGATTTTCAGGTGTTGGTTAAAACAAAAACTCCTCTTAATTTGAAAATATTCCTTCTATCGTGTGCTGTTGCTTTTATTTAGAACACGATTTAAATCAGCCTTAAATCAGCATTTAGGCTCGATAGTCACGCACACTCCTGTTGGTCCTCAATCTGGCAACCTGCAATTACGTGTGTTTTGATCCAGGAATGCAATATCTAGTTCAACCACTGGATGTCAAACTTACTGCACCTTTAATTGTTATATGTTTAATCCACTTAAATTTGATAAGTTAACTTAAGCCCTGCGCACACTGTGAGATTTCAGCCACGATTTTGTCATCTGAGACAAATAAGTTAACTTAAGCCCTGCTCACACTGTGAGATTTCAGCCACAATTTTGTCATCTGAGACAAATAAGTTAACTTAAGCCCTGCTCACACTGTGAGATTTCAGCCACAATTTTGTCATCTGAGACAAATAAGTTAACTTAAGCCCTGCTCACACTGTGAGATTTCAGCCACAATTTTGACAAATTTGGGAAATCCTAAAAGATTCCTGAAATCCTAGGCTAAAATCTGTGATTTTTGACCGTTGGTTTGACATGTTCACTGACAGCCGCTTGGTGCCCATTGCGATCAGATTTTTGCGATCAGAGCCTCTGCCTTCGCCCTCGGCAGACGTAGCTGGATCTTAAAGCTTCCAAACAAAGCTACGGACAGGGCCTCCACCAAAGAAAAGAATGTTTTGTGATACTGTCAAATAAGACTCATCAATAAATGTAAATTAGTATCATAATTATCTCCCTGGTCTTTCTGGTAGAAATGGTCATGCCTAACTGAGTCAAGTTTCTCTCTAGATTTTTTTTTTCCTTCTTTCGCCAAACGGTGAAGTTTTTTTCCTCGCCGCTGTCGCCACTGGCTTGCATAGTTCGGGACTTGTAGAGCTGCGCATCGATGGATTACTCTTCAGTGTTTGGACTCTCAGCAGTGAATATTAAAACACACTGAACTGAACTGAATTGAACTAATCTAATCTAAACTGAACTGAACTTAAACTCTGAAAACTAAACTACACTGTTTCAATTCACTATAGTCTTCTATGTGAAGCTGCTTTGACACAATCTACATCATAAAAGCGCTGTAGAAATAAAGATTAATTGAATTGAATTGAATTGAAAGTGTCACAGGTATGACGTCAAACTCTGGGGGTGTTTTCTTTCGTGTTTGCTTTCATTGTCATTCAGTCTGACTTTATGACAGCTGAGATCTTACAATGGGAGCCATGTTCGTGCACTCTGACATGCTACAATCGCTCAGAATTATAAAAAAAATTGCACAGTGTGAGCCGGCCTTTAGTCGATTTGTGTTGGGACAACATGAATGAATTGTGTGGAGCCCTGCATTTTTAATGCATGACTCCTGAACAAAATCACTCTAAAGCTTAATTCCCACTATAAACCAGTAGATGACACAAGTTGTTGTACTCTTTTGGTTTCTAGTAGGTGTTCACAATTGACTGTAACCGTATACAGCAAGTCACAATCTGTCACCAAACATCATCACTGCTCATTTGCATTCATATCAACACTACTTATCTTCGTTTTATGACTTGTGATCAACTCTCCAACTCTAATTGCACCGAATGACTTCCAATAGCTTTGTTGGTGCAATTCTGAACATTGCCTGACACAGACATACTCAAATGCTCTTTCTATTTGTTATTTCGTTAACATTGGGTGTGTCGTCTTTGTTTAAAGTGCCCATTAGAACGACCCATTTAGATCTGCCTTTCATTAACCACAAGACCTCTCTGCATTCATCACAGCACAACGGTCCACCATCAACAAAACCATTAGTTTATTTGTTTTTCGTCTGCATGTATCTTTGTTCCCCGGGATTTAAAAAGACGGGTGTTTTTCTTCATATTGGATTGCTTTCAGTCTTGCATCATTTCCTTGTTATGTGCTTTGGACTGAAGACGCTTCAAAGGCTGTCATCTTCATGCCGTAAATGGAAATCCCTCATTATGGCCTTTCATATTTCTCGGCCATCGTTTATCACGCTCTGTTCTCTGTCCGAGAAATCAGTATAAATCAAAGCTGTATATACTGCAAGGCGTGAACCATATGTTGTTGATTTCTCCAGTTAATCCAAATCGCTTTTATAAACCGAGATAGATGCACCCAGCCTTGTGCTGAAAGTCAGTCCTGGTCACGTTGTTCATTTATTCTCCTTTAGCCAGCACAGGAATCATAATTAGCTCTGCAACAAGAGAGCTTGATCTTTGATGTTGTTTTCTACATGGCTGGACAGAATGATAGCTTTCAAGGTAAAGATGATAAATTGGAAAAAGGTAAAAAAAAACAAATACAAGCCAGCAGCATCTTCCATTTTGTCTGACGTAACCAGAAATGGATCTTTCTGAAAATGTTCTTCAAATAACACGCTAAGAATTTTAGTTCTGGAGCTCCAGAAGCATATTAGGGTCAGTCAGTTCTCCCATGGCAGCAAATCCCTTTTCCCTGTACCAGCTGCACTCCTGCATGTCTTCTGATGTGATGTCTTCATCTTAAAGGCTCAGTTCACCCCAAAATAGATGTTCTGTCATCATTATTCATCCTTATGTCGTTCCATACCATACGCTCCTTAAAATGTAAGGTTTCTAAGGCAGGTTTTTATTTATTTATTTATTTTTTTAGGATAAACGTTTTTTGATTTTGATTGATTAACCTTTTCCACTGAGAGGTATAGTACGGTACGGTACGGGTCACCTTTATCAAGCTTGCATTTCCACTGCCAAAAGGGTACCCTTTCGGTGGGCTTGGTGTACGACAGAAAGTTTCAGACAATGTAAATTTTACTCGAGGAAATGTCACAGTAACGTCGTACGGGTCGTTCACATACCATATGAGAAGCACTTCTCACAAAATAGATGCTTTATACACATAAATACTTGTGTATAAATGTTCATTACTAACCTTTCTATGAACATGATTTGATTATAACTGCAGATCAAAGACGTCTGCAATTATATGAAATAAATAAGTAAATGCCACATATATGAACACATACAGACCCTTACAGTCTCCAATATGTTACCAATAACAGTAAAACTACTCACAGCATACATTTAGTCCTTATTTGGGTTCAAAAACAACACGAAATATATAGCCCACTTCCAGTGCAAAACTCTTATCTGAATCTTTAATCTCTGTAAGATAGTAATTCCGTCATTCCGAGTTCATAATAGTCCAGAAGGTGATGATAATAGTTAAACATGGCAGTTTGTTCATGTTTTAGGTTGCTGAAGCATCATTTGCTGCTGTTTTTTCCGGCTTCTCCTTTGTTTTTTCGCACTTCACTCTCGCGTTTGTCTCTTTCTGACTGGATCGGATATCAGAGAGCTTCAATGATCATGCGCATGTTATTATTATGAGCTCAAAAAGTTTGTTATTTCAAATATAGGTGCGCGGCGAGCTCTCTGGAGAAAGTGAAACCGCTCGCACTTTTAGACAGGCTCGTAAAACAACAACAGGACACAGCAGATTTTGTTCTTCTTGGCTTTGTGGCTGTTCATCAAGACCACAACAAGGAGAAATATCCTTTTAAAGGGCTGGTCCACTACGATATCATATTTTAAACTTTAGTTGATGTGTAATGAAGCTGTGTGAACATAAATAACATCACTGAATGTAATGCGCTCAAAGTTCAATGCAAAGGGAGACGTTGACTTTTACAGAGTTAGCTTAGCAAAGCCTACAGCGAACAAATTTGGGGACTTCAAAAAATACATCTGGGCTAGTGAGGTCACAAGGGCCTCCGGTTACGTGCATTCACCTCGCGCACACACCCTGCGCAGCGAAGGGGCGTGACCAGAGGCGCTGTAATGTTATAGCAGAGAAAGTTAAAATGCCGTCCGAACGTTTCATATTACTTACACATACTTATTCCGAATATATGTGAAATACACTTGTCAGATTTCATTTTAGAGAGCAGGCGTGAGGTTCAGCTGTGTGCTCTTTATTTCTGTCTAATTCAGGCAGCTAACGCTGCTCTGAGTCTCTGACTGGACTGTTTACGCAGCGCAAAAGCACGCACTTGTAGGGGACTGACTTTGAGCCGATCCGCGAATCAGAGCACATTATGCTAGGACCAATCAGAGCCTCTTGAGGGTGGGCGTTTCAGAGGAACTACAAAATATGACAGTCATTTTCATGTGAGCTGAGTAGCTGTATATAATCAAAGTAAGATAAATGAAAAAATAACAAGATTTTCTAAAAGTGAAGCATGAGCACACATTGCTTTGCATCTTATAAACACAACCAAGCCTTAAAAATACACTGTGGACCTCCCCTTTAAGACAGGGTTTCCACTCTTCCATGGACACAAATTCATAGACTTTTTAAATCACTAATAATTTTAAATCGAGCACCTTAATTCACAACCATGCATATAAAGCACCATGAAAGTTCTCAACATTTCACTTACACTTAATATTTACATTAAAATGTCATAGTAAGGATTAGGGCTGCACGATTTTGTTAAAGTCTGACATTGTGATATTTTGTTTTGCTGTTATATAAATATAATTTGACCAGATGACTTGAATAGCTTTATTTGGAAAGATTTGATTAATTTAGATTAACTGGGCTGATGGAGTCTTTTACTATGCAGTGCATGTGCATAAAATATAATAAATCACAGGCATATTTAAATATGATAGAGCAAAAATAAATAAATGTATGGTTTATTTATGGTTTGTTTGGGGGGAGTCTAACGGTATTCAAATACAAAAATTAAACAATCAAACATAAAATAACGTGGTCATTGTTATATAAATAATTTTATATAATAATCTAAAACAATATTGTATAATATCTTTAATAAGCAGTCTAATCCTGTGATGTGACTATTGCAGACACACATTGTGATATCGATGCTCAAACAATATATTGCTCAGCTCTAGTAAGGATGATGTTTTGATTGTGTCATTTTAAAAAATGTTGACCGTTTTAAACAGTCATGTTCAAAGAACTTTAATACAACTAGTTGAATTCAATACTGGTAATATGCAAATGCAGTTTCTGAAATATTGCTCAAATGCATTATTTGTCATAGTTCTTGTATAAGATTTAAATTTAAGCTTTTTAAAATAAGAATTTCTTAGTTTTTTCATTAATTTTAATTTAGTTTTTGAAAGCAGCACAGTAAAATTGTTGAAATAACACCTTAAACTTTAAACTCAAGTACTTTCAAGGACCTGTGTTTGTTTTAAAGTACTTTCCAGGCCCTGACTTCATATGTCTGAAATTCAAGTATGAAGCATGGGAACCCTGTTAAAAGTACGAGTCTGCATCTTAAAGCGACAGTTGACCCAAAATTGAATATTCGCTGTTAATTCACCCTCTCCAGATATTGCAGATTAAAGGCAATAGTGTTGTTCAGTTTCTTGCACAGAGTCATAGTTTCACTTTATAAGACCAAATTGCTACATTAGGAGCTATACGCGTAATGATTTACAGTAGTTTTGACTATGTTTCTTGACTCTTAAAGTGCCATTAGCTTTTTTAAATTGACGACCACAATTTAATCTAAAAATCATTAATGTTGAACTCAAGAAAAAAGCCAGATCAATTTTGGATGGCCTGAGGATGACTAAATAAACAGCATATTTTTGTATGAACTATCCTTTTAACGTGCAGAATTGTCATTTTGACCATTAGATCTCTTCTGCCAGCAGATGAATTTTCATTTTGCCTTCATCTTGAACACATGCCTGTGGGACTGACCTCAGCACAGAGAGCAAACACTGATTATGGTGCTGCACAATACTGCTTTGACTTGTTGTGAAGCAGTGCTAGCCATTAATTACAAAGATGGAGTGTATGAGGTGCATATATTTGCATATATTTGCATCTTTAATACCACGGCTAACTATTTTTTTGATGCATATAATGTGATGGATTGGTAAGCGTGCAGGCAGACCTTGGTTACCCTTAAGTTCATTGTAAAATAGGGCAGAGGATTTATATTAGTAAGGAATGGATTTGTTGATATTAAAGATTTTGCTACGCATTAAGGGGTATAATGGTGTGCAAAAATGGGTCTGCTCATGCTGTAAAAAACTATATAGTGATCCTTACTATAGTGATCACTTAACTATATTAAAGACTATAATAACAACAAAACCTTTAAAAAATTGTTTCTTGTTGTTTTATTTAGAAATTCTAATCAATACTCATATAAAAAAAATTGTTCATAAAGTTAAGTTTTTACATTAAACTCTTATTCCAAAAATCTTATCGTGAAGTGATGAAATAGAGTTTTGAATAGCTGATATTTGGTTTTTATGGTTGGTCACAATTGTGTCATGTGAGATAAATCAATAATATTGGTCATTAATGTATAACATCTGATCAGTAATATCAGAAACACTCTGTGCAACTTTAAATTATTTAAAATAGACACACATTGATCTGATTTGTAATGACATATAATCCGATCAGCGATATCAGACAAGTTTTAGTCTTGTCCTTATTTGAAAAACATCTGTACTAATCAATAACAGGCACGTGCACATATAGGGCTCAACCTGTGCAGTGTACATGCCCTTTTGAGTC
This sequence comes from Danio kyathit, assembly GCA_903798195.1. NCBI lineage: Eukaryota > Metazoa > Chordata > Actinopteri > Cypriniformes > Danionidae > Danio > Danio kyathit. Next base: position 39,599,111 of record LR812530.1, read on the forward strand.
TGGAATATAAAGTGCCCTTCCAAAATGAACGTAAGGGCCACTCCTACCCCCGCTCTTTAATTCGCGATATACCTCAGCTTACCCCCATCCATTCCCCCAACACCCTCCTGATCAATAATATTGGTCATTAATGTATAACATATGATCAATAATATCTGTAAAGTAATATATTTGAAGTGTTATTCAAAATAAAATATATTGTGTTTAAAAGGGGGAAAAAAAAAATCACCCAGACATTTAAAAAGAGCATATTTTAGAGCAATAATCACAATACCGTAAAACCATGATATTTTTATCCAAGGTTATCATACCATCAGTATCTTATATCGGCCCATGCCTAGATGTTATTATATTGTCATTCTGTATTCTATATTTATATAACGAGTGGCATAAAATGGTCTTAAAATGACAATAATATAGTTTATCGCAATATGTTTTGGTGCAATATATCGTACAACAAAAAAAACGATATTGTGACAGGCCTATATTACACCCCTATAACTCGCATCATGTCATGGAAAATATACAGAAAGAAACACACTCAAAAAACACACTCCATTTTCTCATTCAGCGTTTGGCTGTGTAATAGGATACTCCACTTTTCTTTAGTCTTTCTGAATCCACAATGAGATTCCCTCTCTCTTTCTGCCTTTTGAGTACCGGCATTAGCCAAAGGCTTTCTCACTGCAGGATTGTGTGAAATGATATGCTTTGAATTTGAAGCAGGTATCTTAGATTTTAATAGCGGTCAGAGGAGGAAAAATGCATTGTGGTCAACAGTTAGGTTAAAGGTTGTGGCTGTTGAGTAACAGTTAGAATGATTGCTTGTTTTAAGTTGCTCGGTCACAATGGCTCTCCTATATAGTAATGGATCAATGGGGAGGTTTGCAGCTGCGGGGCGTCCCGCAGGGCTTCTAAATCCCCCTGTCTGTACTTAGGCTGAGCCGAGCATCTCTTAGAATACCAGTAATGCTCTGCCTGTCTCCTGGGGTGCAATCAACTGAAACTGGCCCATAATCTCATAAAGAGAGAGAAAGAGAGAGAGAGCCTCAGACTCAGTGTCTTATTATGAGAATCTTCACCTGTGGTTTTTGGCATGAAGTCTCTCAGCCACGCTGTGCACGTGTCATAACAGCGGCTACACCTTGTCATTCAGCGCTTTCAGCGCTGCGAGAACACAGAGTTCACTAGATAAATTATGTATGAGTTATGAACATCCTCAGAGAGACGGGTTGTACTTTCGAAGGAGATGTCTTGATCATGTACTCCTAAACATTAAAGATGTTGTCTAAGTCCTGTGGAGCTCTGTTCTGACTTTGCCGCCTCTGCTCCGCTTTGCCGTCTTTAGCCGTGTCCTCCTGCGCCCCGCAGTAGTAATAACTCTTCTGCGAGCAGTAGTTGCTGTCAGTGACAGGATGGAAAGCTTGCCAGATTCAACCTCAGGCCCGGGTTATGGGAGGTCGTCCAACAGCCGGATTTCTATGGTGTGTTTCCATAGGGCCTCCACAAAGAAACTGATTAAAGGTGTTCTGCTGTGCTTTGAGAAACGGGCGACGGGACTTGAGCTCGGGCCCGACAGCTGTTGTCAGCTGGTTTAATGAATTTCTTCATGAGTGGATAACTTTTTTGTTCTCTTTTCTTGTTTTTTTTTTTTTGGTGCATATTTTTGAGCATAGTTCATTTAAAAAAAAAAAAAAAAAAAAAAAAACCTTTTCATAACTCATCCATTTTGTTTATATCAAGTTCTATTAAGTCTGCATTATTAAGGGCGTGGCCACTTGAGTGACAGCTAGGTCTTGCTGTTTGCCGTCACTTCACCTCAGCTGATTCCGGCTGATTAGCCACTGAACTTGGCATATTCATCGTATTTCTATTTTGTTTTATGTGGCTTTACACAGTCAGTTGCTTTTTGGAACTATTTCTTACAATTATCAGATGATATGGCATGCTGTGCGCACTTAATTGTGCTCACAAACCATTCACATGGCCTCCATTTCCCAGGTGAGTGAAATTCTATACTTATGCCATCTCTATAAATGTATTTGTTTTATTTAAGATCATTTATCATTTATAATGTTCTTTAGAACTGTAATGCACTCCAGAATCTGACAGAATGATTACCTGTAGGCTCTAGAACAGTCATCTGAAATGTTGTCATTTCATAAACAGCCTTGCATTTACTAACACAGATTATTTTTAAGTGTTTGGAAGTAATTCGCGTTTTCCTCCTGTACAAAAAAGTCATAAGAACAATGTTTAGTGGCTCAAAGTATTACAACAGTGTTTTTAAAAGACTAAACATTTTATTGATATAGTACAAAACCAAGCACATGTGGTCAGAACACAAACGAGTTGCAGGTAATGAAGTATTAAACGTTTCTCCCAAACAAAAGCCCGTCTAAGCAAAATGCTAACAGGTGTCTGTAGCTCCGCTCACGCTCCGCCTCTTTGCCCTTGTTTGGTATTTCCTGGTCGGTGCTATGACGCGCGAACAAAATGGCGATGGTTGGCCACACCTACTGGTAGCTTCTTTTGCTTTCTTCAGAAACCTATGGGTGATGTCTATGGTATGGTATGGCCCCTCAACGGGCTCTGATAGGTCAGCTAACCTAATGTGTTGTGATTCATAGATCGGCTCCATGTGACTAGGAAATGTCATCATTACGTCTTTGCTACAACATACAGTTAAAAGGCACCTTTTTGACCCCTTTTTCAAGATTTAAGATAAGTCTTTTGTGTTTCAAGAATGTGTCTGTAAAATTTCAGCTCAAAACACACATCAGATTATTTAAAATACCTTTTAGAATGTAGGATTTTTTTTGCTTTGAACACAATGTAGCTGTTTTTGTGGCCTGTGCCTTTAATTCTAGTTTAGTTCTCGGCTGCGTCAGATAAAAGATAAACATAAAGGAAGCAGATCTCATGTAACAAATACTACAGTAAGAACTTTCCCAATGATTATTTGATGTATTTGTTGTGGAGTTAATACAAGCCTTTCTGCGGTGAGTCACACACAATGTCGTTACAAAGTTCACATACGCACACAGACACACACACAGCGCGCGTTTAACTTTGCATTGTTTTTGCACAGTAAATGTGACAGGATACATTTTAATATCCACTGCTGTATAAATATCTGTTATGTTGATGTACAAAATAAATCTGATTTAACATCCACAAACCTGGATTGAAGCGTCTTCTTTTATAATTGTACTGACATGCGGCTGTGGTGATTAAAGTAAAGCTGAAGTAAATCACTGTAATTCATTACTATTATTGACTGTTTTAAAAAACTTTTACACTTGTATAACTCATTCTTGATCACTTTTGATGATGATTGATGATCACAGAGAGCTGAACAGATCTTTTAATCTCAGTTGCTTTGTGCACAGCCTGTCTTGCTGATATGATTATGCAGCATGTTAATATCCGGCTGTCAATCAATTCTGTGAGTGGGGAAACCACACTCCTACGTCAAGTTGTGGTAGGCCTTAAAATGGGAGGGATTTGGATGTTATTTTAATGTTAGGAAATTAAAAAAAAGTGACTTATTGTGTTTATATCAGCCCAATATGAATGTGGACACTCTATATCTACACACAGTTCTGTCTAAACAGCTTACGAAAGATTATTTTCATCATAGATGCCCTTTAACGCTAGAAACTGTGCGTATAAGATATCAATTTTAACAAATAAAAATACCTACAGGTTGTGGCTCACAATCCAGAGCATCATTTTTTGTGAGTTTTTGGCCAAATCCAGCAATGAACTGGGAGAATTTCTGGAAGATGTCCTTTGTAAAATGCCTTGCACAAAGAGCTATATATATTTTTTTATATATATAATTCTATGGAACATAATTAAATATAAATTGTAAGCAGTGGTGGAAAGAGTACTGAAAAATCATACTCAAGTAAAAGTACCATTACTTGCCTAAAAATGTAGTGCAAGTAGAGTAAAAGTATCTGTTGTAAATATTACTCAAAGTATGAGTAAAAAGTAGCCCTTTTAAAAGTACTCAAGAGTAGTGAGCAGTGAGTATTATGCTGTTCACAAGTAATTTGTGCATGTGTGTGTAAAAGTAACTTTCTGTAGTGCATTTAGTTACTGCCCAGAAGGCACACAACATCATGAGACATTAATATTAGGTTAGATTTAGGTTGTGATGTCAGGTGACCAAAATCAATTGTCAAGTCAGCAGCTAAGGACAACGTTATTTCGATGTCCAATAAGGACGTCAAATGATGTTGATATTTGGTTGATTTTAGGTTGTTACACAGTGACCAAAAACCAGCGTTGAGCCAACATCTTAAACCAACCTCATATTGACGTCAAATACTGACATTTATTCATCAGATACGGCAACCAAAATCCAGCGTCTGATAGATGTCATAAGGGTAACGTTCACACAATGTCAAGCTGTAACATCATTAGATGTTGATATTTGGTTGGATATTGATGTTCAGTTCTGACATCAACCCGATTTTCATTTCCAAACAAAATGCAAAGTCCCCATGATGTTAGGATTCAACGGCAATCAGACCTCATGTTGACGTCCTATGCCTGCTGTGTGTTTAAGGCCATTTCGGTCATCATACAGTAAACATCCGTCATCTTCTCATCAGTGACATGCATCTAAACAGTCTTTGGGTCAATGCGCGTAAAGATTTTGAACGTCTTCATGGACACTTTTAATACTTCCAAACAGTTTGCTGCAATTATAAAGAGCACACGTCTTGAGGTAGTTCATTATGATGCGATTTACCTTCTACGGTATATGCGATTTGATTGGACAGGAATCTCAGGACTGATTTTACTGCAGGTTGAAGGAAAGTAGTGGCGTAAAAGTACAGATACAGCACTAAAAATGTACTCAATGAAAAGTAAAAGTACACATTTGTAAAACTACTTAGTAAATTACAATTCCTAAGAAAAACTACTCAATTTCAGTAATTTGAGTATTTGTAATTAGTTACTTCACACCACTGATTGTAAGCACTTCTCTCTTTGTGTCATGTCTCTTGAAACTCCCAATACAGAAACAGAAGAAGCTTCATGAAAATAGCATTTTACCTTTCTCCGCTACTAACGTTAAAATGCCTCTGTGACCACGCCCCTTTGCTGCGTGTTTCCTGGCTTTTATGACATCATTAACTAGGGATGCACCGATACCAATTTTTTACAAACCGATACGAGTACGAGTATTTTAATTTGTGTACTCGCCGATACCGAGTACCGATACCGATACTTCATAGATTTGGTTTCAATTAAGTTTATTTGTTCTTTTTTGTTGTTGTTGTTGTTTTTTGCCTATAGATGAACACAAAAATCTTTAACAGGAGGCTGTTTCAAGCGAAAAATATACACATTGTTGATAACCCTGCAACCCAGACCTTAACGATTAAGCATGGACATTTAAAGGATGAGTTATCCTTGAGCTTACATGTGTGCACGACTTCACACATTACACAAAGTGTGTGCAGTGTACGTTACCTTATGGAGTCACTCTCATTGCATATTGGGGACGCATAAAACCCTGTTATGCATGATTATTTCATATTCAGCAGTCCTGCCTTTTATCCGCTGGTCAGGTAATCAAAAAGTACTTGATGTTTATGGGTGGGTTGCGGGTAGATAGGATTAATAGCCATAAATACGAAACGCATACTCTCATTTTAAAAATCACGCGACCATCATCTCACAATGTTTATTAATAAATCTTATTTTTTTTATATAAAAGGGGAGTTAGCCATGCCGAGCCATTGACAAGCCGACTGCAGAAAAACAAAGCAACCAACGTGGCAACCGCAGTTAGCACTTTTTCCGAAGTTCAGCTTTTTTTTTTTGCACTTGTTTATTATGCGTTCAATGTTAAAAAAATCAATAATGAATAGGCCTACAAGAGTGCAGCCTCCTTCCCCAATCATGTCAAGAAACACTGATTCTTAGCTACTGTCAAAGGCTACATTATTTAGGGCATTTCTTACGACATAATTAGTTTCCTTTTTAGTTTGAATATTTTGTTGAAATCTAAATGTAATAAAAGCACATCAGCACCAAGGAAAAATCAGACGCAAGAAGTAATCTTTAAAATTATGACATATTAAAAAATTTGTAAATATATGACAGAAGATTGGGATACAATAGTGAAGCATTAATTAAATCCTTACTTTCCACTGACCGAAAATCATCCACAGTTGGGCTCAGTTGGGTTCAAACTAAAATATAATTTGTATATTTTTCTTTCACAAAATATATTTTTAAAACGAATTTCGTATATAATTTGTCTCTTTAAAGTAGTTTATACTGTTTAATAATCATTTTAAATTATGTCATAAATAAATAAATAAAAAAGCGGCATTAATTCCCGCCCTCGCAAAGAAGGTATAGCCTACGCACAGTGCGTACAGCCGTAAAAGCAAGAGTGTATCCTGAGTGCAGGGGCGGACTGGGAAAGCATTTTCAACCGGGCAAAAGTACCTGTTAGTCAGGCCACATCTGATGCGATCTAGACAGTGAAAAGTGGGGAGGAGGCGCGGAGGTGTGTGTGCGTCTTCACTGAAGCCTCTCTCTTCCAAAACCGAAAGTTGCTTAGCCTATGTCAGGCAATATTTCGGCTTTTAATCGAATAAAAAGTTAATTTAGATAAGCCAATATTTTAAAATTGCAGTAAAGTAACTGTGTCGTGCGGCCACACATCGAAAGGTCTGATCTCATCTGTCTCTCGCTGTCATCCAGACATTGATACGGAGACACCACACAAGTCAAGCCGCAAAACGGAGGCTGTTACCAGTTTACAGAATAGCTGAAGCCTTTGCGAAATCTGTCAAAATACAGCACTGAAATAATAGGCATAAATGTCCTTGAGCTAAAAAGTCTATCTGTAGGATATCTGACGCAATCAGAGCCAATGTTATGAAGTTGTGTAGCCTAATAATTATATTAATTCTAATAAAAATTAAAACCAAAATCAACAATTCATTGCATTTTTCGTTTGATAATAAATATACGGAAACGAAAAAAATCAAAGGGTGGCTAGTTTGTATACATTTGTTTTAATATTAATTAAAATATGCTTAGCCTATTTAAGCTTAAAACGGTTTCGCGCTGCCAATAGGCAAGCCATTCAAAACTATTATTTTACTGTGTACTGGGTTATAATGTATATTTTACAATAAAATCTAAATGTAGCATGCCTCGCTGTCATTTAAAACATGCAATTCATAACACACCAGAGCTGTAGGCCTGTGTATGCAGTGTGTAAACTTCAGGGTGCCGTCAATAGTCATAGGCTTACTGCGCACCACGTTATTGAACTCCAATATCTCTGAGGGAGATTATGTTACCTGATAGTCTATATTATTAACTTGAGAGATTTTAAAAATAAAAGGCATTTTAAATCTGCAGCAAATAAAACTGGTTTCGTGAAGTTCAGCACTAGGCTTTCTGATCTTTACAGAAGCTGTAAACTGACACGCGCGGTTACAGCAGTGATGTTTAAACTCAGGCGCTTTTATTTAGCCTGTAGTAGATTTTTTTACATAATGTTCCATTTCTTCAAATTTATTTAATTTTTTTTATTTATAGTTTATATATAAAATGAGTGCTAGCTTGTTTGAGTGCTTAGTTGCGATCATTATGCAAGGATCATATTTCATATTCAGTTTATTCTTCAGTAGCCTAGATTCGTTAATAATGTATTTTATACATGGGTTGTTTATAAGGACTAAGCTATTAATATATAATACATTAGGCTAATTAATACATTAAGACACTGAAGTCAGGTAGGACAACAATCACATCCATAGTGAATTACTGTTGAGTGGTATCGGTGTGTGGTATCGGCCTTTCATGTCCGATACGAGTACGAGTATTTAAACCAAGTATCGACCCGATACCCGATACTGGTATCGGTATCGGTGCATCCCTATCATTAACCCGGATGTATTTTTTTGTAGTCCCCCAAACTTGTTTGATGTAGCTAACTCTATAAAAGCCAATGTCTCTCTTTGCATTGAACTTTGAGCGTCTTATGTTTACACAGCTACATTACAAAAAAAAGTTTAAAATATGATATTATAGGGGACCACCCCTTTAAAGGTGGTATTATGTCTCAGATGAGCATAAACAGTTAGGAAAGTAATTGAATGCTTGTCATATAGATCTTCATATTTGATCTTAAAACTCCCTAAATGGCCCCTAAAATCTAGCATCAGCTGTGCAGCCAGGGCAGCTTGTCCAGTAATCTTCCATGGCATTCCTGCAAAAACTTTCTCTTGTAACATTTATTTTTTCACTTCTTATGTAATGTGTAGACTTGCATGCATGCTGAATAATGCATTTACATACTTGATGATTTTGACATTGTGCATCATTAATGATAATGGTAATGGCTTTGTGGAATCATACACATGCACATTAAACTTTTATTTAGCATAATGCATGTTCGTTTTGGTGAGGAAATGAAATATTAAGGCAAACTTTAGATTTGCATCTAGAGTGCTGGTTGAAGTTAGGTGATCACTTTGTACAGGAACGCTATACTGCACACACACACACGCTCCTGTAGCCCACTAGAAAAGTTCTGGGCTGCGTTTCCCAAAACCATTGTTAACCATCTAAGGTCGCAAGTTCTGTTGTTACAAATATAGTTCATTGAATTGCCGTTTTTCAAATCCATCACTCCAACGAACATTCGCAAATTGCGTCACAAACTTTTTCGCTTGCAACTACACTTCTAGAGCTGTAGCAGAGTTCCTGGTTGTTTTCTATTCCCAGTTATCTCCCCTATGCCCTATTCCTTTTGAATGTACCAACATTTAAACTTGGAATGATTTAATTAAAAAAAGCATTAAAGTCATCACTCTTAGGTGTAAAATTTGCTTATAAAGTACTTTTACAGGTGAGTTTTAGCGATCATCGTATTGACAATTGTGCTCCCTTCGCAGTGCACTTTGAAAACATTAATGCCATTTTGACCGCAGCCATGGCTCATGACGAAAGCTATAGGTGACATATTATTTAAATGCATAATTTACGTTACGTCTCCAAAGCTTGTAAAAAACAAAACAAAATATGAAGCATACAATGCTTTTAATTTATAGTAGGTTATTTATTAAGAAATGTGTCTGTAGCCTACTGTAGGCTATATGACATGGGCCTGTTGGTTAGAACATTTCTGAAGTGGTTTGCATGTGTCAGTTGTTAAAAAGTAGACTTAAAAAAATAAAATAAATATACAATATCCTACTTAATAATAATAATAATAATAATAATAATAATAATAATAATATTTTTTAATACATTTTTTTACCAAAACTAATATTGGTTATTGGCTATTTAAGTGCATGTGTATAAAACAATATAATTTATTCATTCATTCATTCATTTTCTTGTCGGCTTAGTCCCTTTATTAATCTGGGGTCGCCACAGCGGAATGAACCGCCAACTTATCCAGCACATTTTTACGCAGCGGATGCCCTTCCACCCGCAACCCATCTCTGGGAAGCATCCACACACTCATTCACACTCATACACTACAGACAATTTAGCCTACCCAATTCACCTGTACCGCATGTCTTTGGACTGTGGGGTACACCCGGAGCACCCGGAGGAAACCCACGCGAACGCAGGGAGAACATGCAAACTCCACACAGAAACGCCAACTGACCCAGCCAAGGTTCGAACCTGCGACCCAGCTAAGTTCTTGCTGTGAGACAACAGCACTACCTACTGCGGCACTGCGTCGCCCCCAATATAATTTAATACAAAAAATTTTTGGGCATTTTCTCTAAAGAAGTTGTTACCACTCCGTTTAGAGCGTCATTTTGGAGGTTTTACGTTGTAACTAATGTGGTTCAAATGATGGATCTGCGACAGTGAAACTACGGGTTTTGTGAAACACTCGTCACTACATTGTTCTTTTCCCAAACAATGCATCATACTATGATAGTTCAGCTATGAGTCATGTCGTTGTTTGGGAAACACACACCTTTTTGACAATATCGCATTTTTGTAGTTTACATGAAGACGATAATGCTATTCTTTTCAAAATCTTTTTCAGTTTTCAAAATTGTTTTACATTAAAAATCCTTTCTTCTATTGACTTTAAAATGTATGCCAGCTTTGCTGTCTTTTATTTAGCATTGTAATCGGCATCAAAGCACATGGTTTTATGTTTATGTCTTTGTCCTACATTCATACCGTTTTCTAAAGAAAAACTGATTTCCACATCACATATTTTTAGGTGGAGATGTTTTGAAACTCGTTAAGCGCTGTCCACTGAACCCTCTGTGGAGTCAATTAACCATGTCTGTTGGTCTCAAAGAATGGAATGGAGTTAACTATCAACTTTGCTCTTTATCAGAAATGGCAAAATGACACACATCCTTTACTAAAACTTTTATAGAATATATCTGTTCTTGTACTTAAGCACTAAAGTACAGTAACTATGGAAATACAGTAACTACACCGTTTTTAAACAAGTAAAAGTAAAGAAGTATAACCTCCAACATTAATTAAAAAGTATCCATTACTACTACCTATTTTAATTATGGCAACTGGACATCACATCATATTGATAAATCTTCAAAAGAACTTAAGTTTTTAATTTTGATGTAACATTTTGTTGCTTATTCTAATAAATGAATACATCTCAATGGATCAAGTATTTATAAAGTGCTTTTAATTGCTTTAATACTACCTGTACAAATGTTGACAAAATAGTACATGATAGCCTAGGTTGAAAAAGCCACACACTGAACGCAGGTGAGCAGTGACCAAAACTAGAATGATTGAATCAAAAAGAATCCCAAATTTGCAATGACAAGAAATAAAATAAATCATGCCACCAAACACAATAAAACTAAAACAACAAGCCTGGTTTAAAAATAGTAGAACGTACAGATAAGTAACTGTAAAATGTAATGAGTACAAGTCAAAAGTTGTCCAAAAATAAGTAGTGACGTAAAGAATTGATAGCAGAAAAATGTACTGATGTTGAGTAATGAAATATTCCCATCTCTGCTTTACATGAGCTACAGTATTGTCTCTTTCCTCATACTATCAAACCTAACACATGCCACCAGCCCTAGTGTAGCTATTCAGCCATCTCTTGCTCAGAGCATGGATCTTTTTTCTTTGTGAATCAGAATACTAAACTCTTTACCCCAGAGTTCAGCAGAGGTGTCTCGTATAGGATTTCCGGCAGGCTGCTTGACCCCATTAGGTTTCGTTTTTGGTGCCTAAGCTCACAAGGGAACACTAGCCACATTGATGCATGCAGCGTGCATTGACTTATTGTCTCAGAGACTCTAGAGATTAACCTCTCAGTCCAACAAGCCCGAGGAGGGGGTCTTATCTTGAAACCGTGAGAAAACTGGGAGCCATTGGTGGGTTCTGTGTCTGTGGTTAAATGTCATTTTTTTGCTGGCTTTACATTATCCGTCTACACAGAGCTCTGCTTTTCTTCTGCAGGCATATGAAAACTTTAATGGGCAGGACCACAGTGTGTATTTAATTTATTGAATGTAAAGTTTCTCCAGACACTGCAGTGAATTATTGAATTATAGCAGGCTGTTGTCTGGAGATTGTCCGATCTGTGATGCATCTAAATGTTTATTGGATTTGATGGGAAATGCTTCATTTTTCATGGCACAGCTAAATCAAATAATCTTGCTTTGTCCTTAAATGCTTGTTATATAATTATAACTGTTCCTTAAAATCAAATGATTTTGTAATATCATGTCGTGTGTGTTTTTGCAACGATGAAAATATTAAGGCTGCATGCTATTGCTTACTGAGATTTCCGGGTTTCTAAGTAGTGGAAATTATCATAGTTAAGTAAACCTAGAGCGCAGTGAATGGAAGAGTACAACAAATATTTTTTACAATCCTATTTGTTTAAATAATAAAAGAAAAACTTCACGATGGTGTTATCAAGACTTTCAGAAAAAGGAAAAAAAGTGAGACTGATACAGAAGCCAGAAGCGTTACAAACCCCTCGCATAATTGGTAATTCGTTTTTTGTAATTTGATGCAAATATGATATAATACATACATAAATACAAACAAATGTACATACGTTTTAAAAAAAAATCTACATATATAAAAACTTTCACGGATTTACGGTGCTTATGACCATTAAACGCATTATAACCGTTTAGTGAAAAGGGTCCAATGCAGAATCCAGTCATTCAAATAGAATGAGCTGTACATCATGGAATGTCAGAGACTGGTTGTATGTGTCAGGGAATATTGAATGAATGGCACAGTTTTGTTCAATGCAGACAATATTTTTTAAGGAACTAATAACTGTTTTTTGATATTTTATTTTTAACAGGAATATTTTATTTATTATTATTTTATTTTTTTAAGAATTTGTACGGCTGGGCATTGATTCAGACGTCCCAATTAATAGATTTCTTAAAAGCTATTGATTTTTTTTATATATAAAAATGAGAACAGCCCTTGGAATTTGAAAAAAAAAGATAATTTGGGTTGCTAAAATTATTTCTTTATTTTTTCCATTTTTTTTATTAATCTCAGTTATACTTACAGAGCATTATAGACTGTGTTGAACCTTTAACTTAACCAACAGTGTTTTAAAAATTGCAAAAATATACATTTACTGAAGCATCCCTTGCAGTTTACCTTGTTTTTTTACATGGCTTTTGGTCAAAAGTTTCACTGGGAATACATCATAAGTGCACTCAGTTTACCAGATGACCTACTGAGCCATGTTGGAAAATCTGTAGATGCAGAACCTTTAAATTTTCTTCATTCATTTTCCTTCAGCTTAGTCTCTTATTTATCAGGGGTCACCAAAGTGGAATGTACCGCCAACTATTCCAGCATAGCGGATGCCCTTCCAGCTGCAACCCAGTACTGGGAAACACCCATAGACTCCCATTCACACGTGCAGTCATATACTAAGGCCAATTTAGTTTATTCAATTCACCCATGGCGCATGTCTTTGGACTGTGGGGGAAACTGGGGCACCCGGAGGAAACCCACAACCAACATGGGGAGAACATGCAAACTCCACACAGAAATGCCAACTGGCCCAGCTGGCACTCAAACCAGCGACCTTCCTGTTGTGAGGTGACAGCGCTAACCACTGAGCCAACCACCACAAACCTTAAAATGATTATGTTTACAAATCATTCACTATACTAAAAGGAATTTTAAGAATCCTTGTGGAATTGAGTCTTCCTATAGGCATTTTTACTGCCTCTAGTATTAATTTAATCAGAAAATTCACAATTTTTTCAATGTTTCTTGGCAGGTAATTCATTTTAAAGATCCGACACTGACTCTGTCGTTTCAGTCCTGGACTGCGTTTTAACTGTCGTTCCAGTCCTGAACTGTGGTTAACTGGATATTGCACCATTTATCAAGATGAAATGTCTCAAGTTGTCGGCGAGATGAAGGAGGTTAAAATCTACTTCCTGCTTTTAAGATATCTGTTGGCTTTCCTCAAATGTAAACCTGTCTGGATATAGGAGAGGGCATAAAATTGCTTATTAGAGCACATTACTGTCATCCGTTTGCTCACATAGTCTGGGTTTGATGTTCTTAACACAAGGTAATGATTTTCTGTGCATTGGACTTGGATATAAGTGGTTTCCAAATGACAGGCCTGCCGTAAATTCCAGGTTTGCACTTCTCATGTTGCTTAGGTGTCGAATCGATAGTAATGCAGTCAGGTGCTATTCTCAGAAAAGTCCATTTATACCCGTCAGTGAGATATTACCTGCCGTCACTGTGTGTATTTAGAGATTCAGGAGGCTGGTTGCGGCTAGAAATGAAAAAAAATAAAATAAAATTTAAGCAAACATCTCTGTAAACAAGACGTAAAAATTGTTCATTATTGTACATTCAGTTGAAGTCAGAATTATTAGCCCTTCTGAATTATTAGCCCTCCTGTATATTTTCCCCCAGTTTTCTGTTTAACGGAAAGAAGGTTTTTTTCTTTTATTTTGCCACGATGACAGTACGTAATATTTGACAAGATATTTTTTAAGATGCTAGTATTCAGCTTAAAGAGACATTTAAAGGCCTTACTAGATTAATTAGGGTAATTAGGCAAATCATTGTATAATGATGGTTTGTTCTGTAAATAATAGGGTTGGGTCGATAGACAATGTCATCGTCCATTGCCGATGGCCGATAGACATCATGATGCTGAGCTGGAATCGCTATCCTCCACCTCGCCCCTGTCGCAGCAGCAACCCGCTCACGAAAAATACACACTTAGGCCCCGTTTACACTAATACATCTTAGTTTTAAAATGGCATTTTAGAATGAAAATTATCCACGTCCACACTGGAGTTTCATCTAGCATTTCTGAAAAGCCCTCCTTCCACAATATACCGCTGAAAACGCACATCACGTGACCACACAAACACACACACTATGTCATGCGCTGCAGTGTAGGCTATGCGCACGACTGACTCTGAGCTCCAGCAGTCAGCGGGTGCTTTGAGCAAAACACCCCAGAGAGCAGTGCACGTCGGACAGTTTATCAAGGATGTACCGCTGGATCGCGTCTCACTATAGTTGTTAAACGTGATATTTAATTAATCTTGTCTCTATCTAACGACTCTTCTGTCTTTCGAATCTTTCAGGTAACATGTCACAGCATCAGAACACTGCTTCAATCTTTCGCTTTCACGCTTGTACTTAGTAATTTTAGCAAAAACCTCAGATACTGTTGGTTGGTTTTTGTTGGTTTTGCACCATTTTTTCCAACCAAATTTGTCGATGCCATTATAACGACACAGATCACTCTGCCTATTCATGCCAGGGTCCCACAGAATAAGTGATTGAATAAGTGACAGGTGGTATTTTGTGTGTAACCAATCTTTATTTATTTATGATTTGGTTATGGGTAATACAAAGACCATGAGGGTCAGGTAGTTGAAACGGTAGGCTACAAATAATTAATTCGTTATCAATTAATTAATTATTCATAAATAAATAATTCACCATCACCTATGACGACTCATTCCATCATACGATGCCAAATTGGTCGACATCGCCCAACCCAAGTAGACAATAGGAAAAAGATATTTCTTAAGGGGGCTAATAATATTGAGCTTAAAATGGTTAAAAAATAAATAAAAACAGCTTTTATTCTAGCTGCAATAAAACAAAAGACTTTCTCCAGAAGAAAAAATATTATAGGAAAAACTGTAAAAAATGTCTTGCTCTATTAAACATCATTTGGGAAATATTTGGGAAAGAAAAGAAAATTCACAGGAGAGCTAATAATTTTGACTTTAACTGTATGTTTTAATTAAATGTATTTAGTTTTGATTTTAAAGTATATGCTCTTTTTTTGATCCGCTTGATTGTTTGCCTCATAATAGATTATTTAATGACAGGTTTATACATCAGGATGCATAATATATAATTTTGAGAAATGTTGCAAATGAAATAAATCCTTTATGCATATAATCAGAGGATATGTTCAGATTTTTTTTTATATTACAGCTGTGAAAAGAAACATTCCTATTTATTGCCTATTTTATTTATTTTGTGAGCCAAACTATAATTAAAATGAATTTAACAGAACACGACACGATTTCCAGCTCCTCATGTTTGCTTTTTTACTGTTCTCACTTTAAGTTTGTAAATATTAAACTGAATGATTTGCATATATAATGAGAACACATCAGCTTACAACAGTTTGACGCTTATTTTAATACTTCTATAATTGTTGTCCATTTTTGACTATACTTGACTAAGTTCTTTCTGTAAATGACATCTTTACTGTCACTGCAGTAAAAAGAGCCTGAATTGTGGATTGTTGTGGAATAATGTATATGCACTTTTACATTTTGAGAGGAATGTGTGTGAGTGATGAGCAGTAGACATGTTTTTGTGGCTCTGTACCGCCATTTATGGTCTGAAGAGCCTGTCAGAGACACCAGCTCATTAATAACGAGTGGAAACACTGCTGGATTTGAACTTGAATGAACAGAAAGCGGATCATTAAACAGTCTGCAGGACTATAGTTGTGTGTTCGGTCAATAGCAAATTGATGTTTTCACTATTTACTGCTGGGAAATCATGTATTTGTATGCCTTTGTGTTGCTCTCAATGGTTTCTTTTGAGTCCTTTTGAATAGGCTTAATATATATGTTTTTTCATGGCATGGACTTTTTAGTCTTAAAGGGATAGTGCTCTCAAAAATGAAAATTCTGTTATCGTTTATTCGCCCTTTACTTGTTTCAAAGCTTTGTGAGATTCTTTCTTCTTTTAAACATAAAAGTAGATATTTTTTAAAATGTCGGAAACCTGTAACCATTGACTTTTGTATTTGTTTTTTCGACTATGGAACTTAGTGGAAACAGCTTTTTTCAAAATATCTTCTTTTGTGTTCAGCGGAAGAAATAACTCATAAAGGTTTATAACCAGTGGTGGAAAGAGTACTGAAAAATCATACTTAAGTAAAAGTACCATTACTTGCTTAAAAATGTAGTGCGAGTAAAAGTATCTGTTTTAAATATTACTCAAAGTATGAGTAAAAAGTAGCCCTTTCAAAAGTACTCAAGAGTAGTGAGTATTACGCTATAAAAAGCTGATGCATTTACATATAAATTTTGATGTGCGTTTACATATAAATCTGGATGTGTGTAAACGTAACATTCTGTAGTGCATTTAGTTATTGCCCAGCAGGTACACGTCATAAGATGTAATATTAGGTTAGATTTAGGTCGTGACGCAGGTGACCAAAATTCTATGTCTAGCCAGTGTCCAAGGACAACCTTATTTTGATCACCAATAACAACGTCAAATGACGTTGATATTTGGTTAATTTTAGATTGTGTTGGAAAGTGACCAAAATCCAACTTCGAGCCAACATCTTAAATCATATTGACGTCAAAAACTGACATTTATTTGTCAGGTATGGCAACCAAAATTCAACGTCTGATAGACGTCATACAGTAGTGGTAATGTCCACACAACGTCAAGCTGTAACATCATTAGACGATGATAACTGGTTGATTTTAGGTTGGATGTTGAACATTGACGTCGGCCTGACGTTAGGTTCTGATGTCAACCCGATTTTCATTTCTAAACAAAATGCAACCTTCCCATGGCGTTGAGGTACAATGTCAATCTATCGTCATATTGACGTCTTGTGCCTGATGGGTGTTTAAGGCCATTTTGGTCATCATACAGTAAACGTGTCATCTTCTCATCAGTGACATGCATCTAAACAGTCTCTGGGTCAATGCGTGTAAAGATTTCAGACATCTTCTTGAACACTTTTAATGCTTCCAGTTTGCTGCATTTATAAATCGCCCATGTCCTGAGGTAGTTCATTATGAGGCAATTTACAGTGGCGTAGCGCAAAATGCGGGGGCCCCCCTGCAGGGATTATTGACGGGGCCCCCCAGTGTAGAGGGGGGGGGGGGGATTTGCGAGTGTTACAAGCAATGGCGGTTTTAGAGGGCACACTTTAACATACATCACAAACTACTTAATTATTCAAAGTCTTTTTTTTTTAATGCATGACTCTGCAGTCTTCATAAACAAGCTAATTATATAACTTAAACTCAAAATAATCATTCATTTTCTTTTAGCCTACCCAATTCACTTACACCACATGTTTTTAAATTTGTGGGGGAAACCAGAGCACCCGGAGGAAACCCACGCCAACACAGGGAGAACATGCAAGCTCTACACAGAAACTCCAACTGACCCAGCCGGGGCTCACATAGCAACCTGCTGTGAGGCGAACGTGCTACCCACTGCGCCACCATGCAGCCCATACTCAAAATAATCTTCCTCCTTAATTTATTTGACAAGGAACTTTGTATTGTAGTGGATAACACATTTCTAACGTTCAAGTACATCAAGGCACATTTTTACACCTGTAAACTTTAAAGTCAATTTTTTTGCCCTCCGGTTAATTTAAAATAATGTTTTCCAAGTGATCTTTAACAAACCAAGTATTTATTTTTCAGTATTTCCTGTAAAAAAAAAGAAAAGAAGTAATAATAATAAACAATAAGTCTTTTTCTTATAGTTTATTTCTTAAATAAAAGCAGTTTCTTATTTTTAAGAATACAATGTTAAGGTCAGTATTATTAGCCTTCTTAATAAATATTTACTGTATATTTTTGATAGTCTACACAACAAACCAGTTCTACAATAACTTGACTAATTATTCTAGCTGTGCTAGTTAACATAACCTAGTGAAGTCTCTAAATTACACTTTAATCTGAATACAACTATCTTGCAAAATAACTAGTAAAATATTTTGCACTGACTGTCACCATGGGAAAGATAAAAAAGTACTTATTAGAAATTAGTTAGTTAAACTATTATGTTAAAAAAAAAACGTGTTGTAAAAATTCATGTGTTGAAGACTCGTATGTCAGTACTGACATCTAAAATGAATGAAGGCAAAACTAAACGAGTAGAATATTACTTTTAACGTGACTGAAAACTAAATTTGATCAATGTGTTATCTGTTCTCCGGTACTGGCCGACTGTTTGTAAATTCAAGACTGCATTTCCTAACGTAAAACTACATACACTCAGCTTAATAATATGCAGAGCCGAGGACTTCCTCTATTAAAAGGTTAAAAAAGTCTAATATAATCAACAGTGGACATTTTGTTTCACAACATGAACATCTGAAGTTGAATCTTTTTATTACCCGTGTTAATTTGGGGGTTAACTTCTGAATGCGGGGAACTATTGCGCACAGAGGGAGCGCGCGTGAAGGCAGAGAAAATGAGTGCACGTGAGAGCGAATGCGCGCGACACCTAGAGCGCGCGAAAGAAGCTCCAGTCATTTCTCCGCAGTTTGCCGCCAATGGCTGATATCCGTGACGTTTTGACCATCTTTTACAGTCTATGGTTTTTACACAAAAATATCTCGCGGGGCCCCTTATCACGCGGGGCCCCCCCGCGGTGCGTGCCCTGCGGGCCCGTCCGCTACGCCACTGGCAATTTACCTTCTATGTGCGATTTGATTGAACAGAAATCACAGGACTGATTTTTCTAATCCCCATAGACAAGAAAAAATAAAGTAGTGACTGCAGGTTGAAGGAAAATAGTGGAGTAAAAGTACAGATACAGCACTAAAAATGTACTCAAGGGAAAGTAAAAGTACACGTTTTTAAAACTACTTAGTAAATTACAATTTCTGAGAAAAACTACTCAATTAGTTTGAGTATTTGTAATTTGTTACTTTACACTAGTGTTTATAACTACTTGATGGTAAATAAACAGTGAGTAAATAAAATTTTTTTGGGTGAACCTATCAAATGGAAAGGTTTTTTTGTTTTGTTTCAAATTTAATGTTAAATTAATTTTATTTGATTAAATTTATTTGTTTGTGAGAAAAAGTAAAAATATGGGTGAATTTCAAACTTGTGGGCCTGATTTCACCATTATATCTTCAAACAAATGTAAAATCTCTCTTAAAAAACAACTTGCCTTTTTAAACAAATTGAACAATATATTTTTCCATTCATTTTCCTACAGAGAGCCGTATTAATAGAGAAGCTACTGAAACAGCTGTTATTATCGCAAAAATTATTATCTCTGTCATCATCGATAAATAAAACAAGTTAGATTTTAAAAACAAATTTTCATCAACTCGACTCTGTTTAGTAAAACACTACATTTACATGGACAACAGTAATCAAATTATTTGCCTTAATCTGAATAAGACAATAATATGATTAAGGCGTTTACATGAGTTGCTTTGGTATGTTCCTTTCATGATCCCGTTTTGCATGTTATAGCACATAATTCGATTAACGTCATTGCGTCACCACGATATCCACATTTTTCATTTAAAGTTTTTTGACTTTAACTGCAGTTTGGCACTTTCAGTTTTATTCAGGAACATTTCATTCATGCCCCCGGTGATAAACTGAGGTATAGGATGCGAGTGTGAAGGACTGGTGTTTTAATGGAATTTGATACCATACACCAAGTGGAAAAAAAAAAACCTTCACATTTTATGATGTGTCTGTCTGTGGTCCTTTACTGACTCAGTAGGTGCAGAGAATAGTGTCAAACAGGTGTGTGAGGATAGAATATCCTATCGCAAATCGCGACAAAAATCTTACATGATGGTAATAGTTTGATTTAAGCCCAGCAGGCACTCAACATTATTAGGTTAGATTTAGATCATGACGTCAGGTGACCAAAATTCAATGTCTAGCCAGCGTCTAAGGACCACGTTATTTTGATGTCCAATAATGACGTCATATTACGTTGATATTTGTTTGATTTTAGGTTGTGTTGGAAAGTGACCAAAATCCAACGTCTGATATATGTCATAGTTGTAACGTCCACACAACGTTAAGGTGTAACATGATTAGATGTTGTTGTTTGGCTGATTTTAGGTTGATTTTAGGTTGGACATTGGACATTGACATCGGCCTGACGTTTGGTTCTGACGTCAACCTGATTTTCATTCATTCATTTTCTTTTCGGCTTAGTCCCTTTATTAATCTGGGGTCGACACAGCGGAATGAACCGCCAACTTATCCAGCATATGTTTTACGTAGCGGATGCCCTTCTAGCTGCAACCCATTTCTGGGAAACATCCATACACACTCATTCACACTCATACACTACGGACAATTTAGCCTGCTCAATTCACCTATAGCGCATGTCTTTGGACTGTGGGGGAAACCGGAGCACCCAGAATGCCAACTGACCCAGCCGAGGCTCGAACCAGCGACCTTCTTGCTGTTAGGCGACAGCACTACCTACTGCGCCACCGCGTTGCCTCCAATTTTCATTTTCAAGCAAAAAACAACGTCGATATGACATTGGGATACAACGTCAATGTGACGCCTTGTTGACATCTTGCCTGCAGGGAGGTGTTTACATGTCTGTACTGCACTTCAATAATGCGACTAAAACGTCTTAATGCTCCGGCATACTCTACATCTTAATTCATTTTCTGTTTAGTTAGATTATGACTTTAGTTGAATTAAGGTAATCAAAAATGGCTGTTTGCATGGTAGACTCTTATTTACAGTATTGTCTTAATTAGGGTTGGGTACCGAAACCCGGTGCTATTATAGCACTGGTATCCTTGTAACCGGTATGTACCGGACCGAATCAGCATATGAATTTCGATGCCTAATTTTAGTGCCACTGGTGCTGCGACAAGGACGTAAGAAGTATCAAGGGGTGCATCAAAGGCACACATAGATACGCGTTGTGTCACACCATCTCTAAACATTTAATTCTAAACAACTTTGAGGAATATGGACAGGCGATGTCAGGCGTTTGTTCTTGTTGCTCAGGAAACGGACGCACGCAACGCACGCAGTACAGAGTAAGAGCAACTCTTCAGATCAACACGCATGATCGCGTTCATCAAATTTGCTTAAAATAAGTGTTCTAAAGCGTATTTTACAAGCAAGGATTCTGACACAGCAACGTGAAGCAGATGCTTTACAAAAGCTGCGCGTAGTGGGGAAACACGTCAAACTTAATGACACATTTGAGGGCGCATGGAATCAACTTAAAGGCAGAGGAATGCACAGTCTCTGAAAGCTTGCGACATCATCTGGCACTTTCAATGAGTACGTACATGGACACCAATGCTCCGATTTTAATATGATTAAGACAATACTCTGATTAAAAGTCTAGACTATCATGTAAACAGCGATTTTTGATTACCTTAAAGGACCTGCTTCGCGAAATGTAGAGGTTTTTTCTTTCCATTCAACTTGCAGTATCGAATTCCATAGAGCACTCTTCCACCAGTCCTTACTTAATGCTCGCATCAAATACCTCAGTTTGTCATGGAGGCATGAATGAAATGTTCCTGAATGAAAATGTAACTGCAGTTAAAGTCGAAAAATAAAAAATTAAACGCCTGAAATTACATGAAACTCTGGAGGAAACATGGATGGCGTGTTGACGCAATCACGTTAATCGATCTATGTACTATAACATGTAAGACTGGATCATGAAAGGAACATTCAAAAAGCAGATCATGTGAACACCTTAATCATATTACTGTATTGTCTTATTCAGATTAAGGCAAATCATTAGATTACTGATAACCATGTAAACATAGTCACAAGACAAGCCCCAACCCTAGAAAAAAGAAGTTCAGTATTTTGATGACAGCCTGATGACGGTTTGTAGTAAGCTAATGTAATTTCATAATGCAAATCTTAAATTCATGCTAACCAACAAATGATCAAAGGAAATATATTAATGTAATTCAAATATATAAAACATGAATTGATGTTTACTTTAAACTTTATTTATATCGTTCTATTAGAATTATTTTTACAAAGAATTTGTCAAATAAAATATTTTTCTAGAGTCATCCACCATAATTTTGTGGCTCAAAAGTATCGGTTTTGGCACCGGTACAGTTTTAAAAGTATCGATTTAGCACCGCTATCGAAATAACCCCAAACGATACCCAACCATAGTCTTAATAGTATTAAAATCAGATTGTTGGTGTTCATGTAAATGTCTTCACTATTGTTCCATATGAACACACATGCTGGAGGTTTACAAGAACCAGCTTGTAGTACTGACAAAATTGCCTTCAATTAATCACCCAGGCATACTTTAATCACATTTCTAACTCCATTCCTTAAAAATGTTATGTAGTAGTAGTATGTTTGTATACAGTGGATAAATAATTGTCAACAGAACAAGACAATCTAGGAAAAACAACAGCATCTTGTCTCCTTTCTCACACACACACACACACTTTTTTTTTTCTTAATCACTTTTGTTTTTTTTTTTTGTCATTTTCTAAAAAATCATCAGTCTCAGTGACATTGTATGTTTCCCACTTCTTCCTGCATGGCTGCAAACTCAACATGTAGAAGGAATTCGGTGTTGCCAGCTGCCAAACCCCTAAATGCCCTCCAGTCCAGACAGCTGCCTCTTACCCACTGACTCCCTCAAATCCTCCACAACCTCCTCTGCGTTCACATCAGACTGACAGAACCACCAACCTGAACATCAAACACACTGAAGGAGAGGATTATTAAATCTGATGCCTGCATACGATGACGACAACCCGCTCTTGTGCACCGAAGAATCTCTTTCCTGGAAAATCTCATCAGTGCAACTGGAATTTTACATTTGCCCTCAAAAAAATACCACAAAGATTTAATGTCCTCAATTTGAGACATGAAAAACATGTTTTCTAGACACCATGCAGAGAAACAGTGTGCCAAATGGCATATTAGAACAGCTTATTACTCCATCACTCCTGCACGGTTCACAATCAAACCTGAAAGGTCGAGTTCCCCGTGTGTTTCTGTACATTAAAATGAGGTGTTGTATGGTACGATTTCAGACGAGATGGCTGCGGGGTTGTTTGGCAAACGTTTGCCATCATAGATGTGGAAAAGCAGGATTTAGGCCATCAGGGAGACTGGGAAGTTGTCAATGAAAGCTCTTCCCTGCTGTGAACCCTGTCGCTATTTTGACACACTGTTGCAATATTCAAATCTCTCACAATGCAACACTCTTACTTCTGTCATCACCCAGAGATTTTATTTTGCAAGTTGTCCCACATAAATAACACAATGTGAGGGAAAAGTTCTAATTAACTTTTTGGATTTGCAATTTGAATATTATTTGTTCACTTGGGCTTGGTATGTGAGAGGTTTTTGCATCATTGCACATTGCAGAGCATCCCATTTTTTTAATATAATATTGCAGTAAACATTCAAAAAGAGGTAAAATGATAGCCTGGTCTCAGCAAGAACGTGGCATGTTGGAGTCAGCCTGCCAACATTAGGATTTTGTTAGTGGTTTCCTGCAGTTCAGTGTGAAACTCTTTGATAGCTTCAATTTTTCTGTGTGTCTTGGTTTGTTTTAAAATGATGCTTACTGAAAGAGTATTTCACTCAAACGTAAAAATTCGCCAACCTCATGT
This sequence comes from Danio kyathit, assembly GCA_903798195.1. NCBI lineage: Eukaryota > Metazoa > Chordata > Actinopteri > Cypriniformes > Danionidae > Danio > Danio kyathit. The sequence goes on from LR812530.1 coordinate 39,623,025, forward strand.
TATTCCAAACTTGCATGACTTTCTACTGAAGCCAAAATAGGCTTTTGTCAGTGGGGTTTAAACAATACTGGCTCTCAGTGATTGTATGGGCAAGAGTTTTTATTATAGAATGATTTTATGCGGCCGACATTTTAAAAGCGAAAGCAAGGCTGCGGTGGGAAGAAACCCAGAAGTATCGCCTGGAGTCACAGAGGAACTGCGTCCATGATAGCGTATTGTTGTGTACCTGGCTGTATATCTTATCAGCGAAGAGAAAGTGACACAAATTGATCATTTCATCGCTTTCCGAGTGACCCGAAGGTCTGTTCTGAATGGATAATGAAAATAAAAAGGGATATCGAACCTCATTTTCAGCTAAGATAAGGGAAATGGCTAGTTAGCTAACGTTTTCTTTCCCAAACACGTTTTAGATGCCATTTATCAAAATTAAGGTAATGAACTGATTCAATTTATTAGACCTGTCACGATACTGAATTTCTTTACTGAAATAAAAAAAACAACATCCATCTGCCGCTAACATTTAGGATCTTTTGAGTGCATTCTTAAACACCGCTGATTTGCCATAGTATTCACCAGTGCATCAGTTCATCAGTTGGGTCATCAGTTCCCCGCACTTCACCGATGTTTACCGAGTGCAAACACAGACGAGCGATCCGCTAAAGAATCGACTGATCTTCGCGGCTTTAAAATGCTCCAGTGTCTGTGTATCTGTTTGTATTCTGTGAAGAACGGTGAATTGATGACCTTCACGGCCAATCACAGTCATTTCTGTTGAACACTGGTGAATACTATGGCAAATCAGTTGTGTTTAAGAAAGCGATCAACAGTGCTTAAATAATAGCAGGAAATGGATGTTTTTAAAATTCAGTACCATGAAAACACTATTACAGACAACACGAGGGTGTGCTCCCCGGGTTACATAGGCTGAAGCAGGGAAGCGCCCCCAAAGTGTTTACCTGGTGCCATGAACTGAAGCCTTGGAGGACATTTAAGCGTATTACTCTTAAAAAGAATGTGATTTAGTTTGATGCCTAATATGCTTTTAATTGTTTAAATTAAACTTAACTTAATGATATTAAAGTGATGTTTACACCATATCTGCACTTTGAAATCGCAGCATCAGCTGGAGGTTTGAAGTCTACAGCATGTTGTTGCAATGTTTACAGTGCTGATCTTCTACTTCTGGGTTTCCTCCCACCGCAGCCTCGCTTTCGTTTTTCAAAAGTGGCAGCCTGCTAAGGTATTGCTTACATTTTAAGTTGTTACAGTTATGTCTGGTGTAGGGCTGCACAATATATCATTGCAGCATCGATATCGCAATGTGTGAATCTGCAATAGCAGTCAACATTTAATATTGCAATTCAAAATTCAAACATTCAATATTGCAGTCAACATTCAAAAAGAGGTAAAATGATAGCCTGGTCTCTGCAAGAACGTGGCATGTTGGAGTCAGCCTGCCAACATTAGGATTTTGTTTGTGGTTTCCTGCAGTTCAGTGTGAGTAGTGAATGGTCACGCATTATAGGCTGTATAATGCTGACTGGGATTGTTTTTCTGAAATGCAATAAAAATGCCAGTCTGTATGAATGTTTTCATTCTAAAACAAAAACTCACTAGTGTAAACGGCACCTAAAACGATTAATATTGCTTTTAATGATTGATTTAAATGTGGCACGGTGGCTCAGTGGTTAGCACTGTCGCCTATCAACAAGAAGGTTGCTGGTTCGAGACCCAAATGGGTCAGTTGGCATTTCTGTGTGGACTTTGCATGTTCTTCCCATGTTTGCGTGGGTTTCCTCCAAGTGATCCGATTTCCCCCACAGTCCAAACACATGCAGTATAGGTGAATTGGGTCGATTTAATTGGCCGTAGTGTATGATTGCATGTTTGAGTGTATGGTTGTTTCCCAGTACTGGGTTGCGAATGGAAGGGTGTCCACGGCATAAAACATATGCTGGAATAGTTGGCGGTTCATTCCGTCAAAAAAAAAAAAAAGTAAAAAAAGTTGTCAGTAAATTAAATTTTTGAGTGAACTATTCCTTTAAGCTCTCAGAACATAGTATGATTTGACACATGAAACCATTACTGTCACCATATTTCAAGTCTGCCGTGCCACTGTAGCTGTTGACTGTGTCATGTTAATATGAAATCCAGTCTCGAGCTGTCTTCCCCTGTCCATCTTCCTCCAGTGTCTCTTCTCCATCCAGCTGTTGAGTTAATTGGTTTTCCCTCCAGCCTATGAAGGAAAGTAATGAGACTGCGGTTGGTACATCGGGACCCTCCGGCAGCAATCTACTGGGGGAAAACTTAATTTTTCAGCGCTGTTCCATCTCATTCCTCAGCTCAGCGATTCCATCACGAAGCCAATTCACACTGTTTTCCGTCCCCTCCCAGTACCTCATTACTCTCCCCTGTTCGGCCGACGTGTATTTTCACATTTCACGTCAACTTTTTTTCTTTTTTTTCCCGCCGTCGTTTCCGTTTGCAATCAGAGCCGGGCTTTAATTAGAAGTACACAGTGTTTGATTGCTGGAACATGCTCAGAAATGTTGGAAGGGCTGTAATAATGACGCTCAGTCGCTGCTTGCCAACACCTACAACAGATGTTATCACCTCCCTTCCGGAGGCTGTTTTTTCTTTCCTTAGCAAAGTTACTAGGAATAAAAATTAGAAGAGCACCTCTTAACCTAACAGAACACCTGAGGGTCTCCTTTCTCAATTTACTGCTCCGTCTCGTGTCCCGACTGGTGTGTTTTGACGGCAAACGTCCTTCCTTTAGGAACTTTTACAGGATTACATGCCTGCCGGTGTCGACAGGTCTCACATCAGTGGTAAACTGTTTCCTAATGAGACGCTAATTACAGCCTGATAAGGTCAAAGCCGCAAGGTCTCACCGTAATTAGCGAAATATTCAGCATTGCAGTACTCGGTGTAGTTGGAGATAAATGAGAATATTAATATGGGCATTGAAGGGTGTGATTTGCTCAAGGTGAGTTCAGCCTTTGACAGGACCAGCATACGAAATTGCGCTTGTAACACCGTCTCAGTTGCATTCGACACAATGGATGTTGACAAGCTGACAAATTAGATCTTTAAGTCGTAGGCTTTCCTTGAATAAACAATTTTTGGAGCCGTAAATCACTGTGATGCTTGTGCTATTGTTTCATCCACTTAGCAGTCTTGTCCTGAATTAACATATAGACAATTGTTCATTTTGATGAGTGCCTAAAGAACTTTGTCTGGGTTTTGTTACTGAATTAAAAAGCGTGTTCGTTTTGGAATGACGCAGTGAGTTTGACATTTACATGTCGCTGTAAAGCAATGCTAAGTATTTACAGTGGATTGAGCTCCAAGTTGCCATCTGTAAACGATTGTTCCCAATGAAGCAGGGCCTCGTTTTGACCCCTGATGCTAGGGCCAACCAAAATTTTGGTGAGTTAAGCTGACGACATTGGAAAATGCTCATCATTGACTTCTCTGAATCAACATTAATTTAAATATACATCAAATATATGACCATAAAAACAGCTCATGATATTATGAATTTAGGGGCAGGGCAATTATAGTACACCAAATCCATTAACCCTTTCTTCACAATTGATAGAACTTTCCATTTATGTAAGACACAGTTATTTAAATACTAATATATTTAGTTTATTTGGATATTTACCAATAAATAATTTTGTCTGGTGACATTTTAACCAATGGAGAGAAACAAATTGTTAATAAACGAAACATTTTAATATTTGTATATATACAATCACAGGCCACTTTATTAGGTACACCTTACTAGTACCGGGTTGGAGCCCCTTTCGCTTTCAGAACTGCCTTAATCCTTCGTGGCATAGATTCAACAAAGTACAGGAAATATTCCTCAGAGATTTTGGTCCATATTGACATGACAGCATCACGTAGTTGCTGCAGATTTGTCGGCTGCACATCCATGATGCAAATCTCCTGTTCCAACACATCCCACAGGTGCTCTATTGGATTGAGATCTGTGGAGGCCAATTAAGTGCAGTGAACTCATTGTCATGTTCAAGAAACCAGTCTGAGATGATTCACGCTTTATGACATGGCGCGTTATCCTGCTGGAAGTAGCCATCAGAAGAAGGGTACACTGTGGTCATTACGGGATGGACATGGTCAGCAACAATACTCAGGTAGGCTGTGGCATTGACACAATGCTCAATTGGTACTAATGGGCCCAAAGTGTGCCAAGAAAATATCCCCCACACCATTACACTACCACCACCACCAGCCTGAATTGTTGATACATGGATTTATGCTTTCATGATGTTGACGCCAAATTCTGACCCTACCTCATCAGACCAGGCAACGTTTTTCCAATCTTCTATTGTCCAATTTTGGTGAGTCTGTGTGAATTGTAGCCTCAGTTTCCTGTTCTTAGCTGATGGAAGTGGCACCCGGTGTGGTCTTATGCTGCTGTGGCCCATCTGCCTCAAGGTTACAGGTGTTGTGCATTCAGAGATGCTCTTCTGCATACCTCAGTTGTAACGAGTGGTTATTTGAGTTACTGTTGCCTTTCTATCAGCTGGAACCAGTCTGGCCATTCTCCTCTGACCTCTGGCATCAACAAGGCATTTACGCCCACAGAACTGCCGCTCACTGGATATTTTCTCTTTTTCGGACCATTCTCTGTAAACCCTAGAGATGGTTGTGCATGAAAATCCCAGTAGATCACCACTTTATGAAACACTCAGACCAGCTTGTCTGGCACCAACAACCATGCCACGTTCAAAGTCACTTAAATCGCCTTTCTTCCCCATTCTGATGCCCAGCAGATTGTCTTGACCATGTCTACATGCCTAAATGCATTGCCTTGCTGCCATGTGATAGGCTGATTAGAAATTTGCCTTAATGAGCAGTTGGACAGGTGTACCTAATAAAGTGGCCGGTGAGTGTACATAATATTGATTCAAAACATGTATCATAAATAACATTATAGCAAACTGGAATGCAAGCCAATCACTAAAGTATTTTGAGATTCAAAAAAACATGCTATTACAGGGCAATCAAAATGAATACCTGTGGTATTTTGGTTTTATGAAACAACACTGAACATAATTTACAACATTATTACTCTTCCTAAAGCATCGGCAAACAGTCCTGCAGTGCATTTAGTTTTTTTAAATATTATTTAAAATCTACTTTTTATTAGTTCTATTTGTACTTTGTGTTAACAATCCTTTTGAATTACTTTTGAGCTTAACATATTTCTCACAAAATAGGACAATTTTAATGAAATATGCTTTGATCAAAGTCAGATTCAGACAGGTTTTCAGCTGAATTCTGTGAAAAATTCCTGCATGAAAACTATGTAAACATATTTTCTTTGAAGGCTGTTGTGTATTTTGCCTCATATCACAATGCAGTTCCTGAATATATTAAATGACATTCCGTTTCCCAAACCTCGGCAGACAAGGAAACATCTCATTTCCTTTGGCCTGCATACTGTAGTACTGCTGGAAAATTGCATGCGAGTGCTGCTGTGCATCTTTTTTTTTTTTTTTAATTCTCCTCCCCCCTTTCTGTTTCTCCTTCCCTCTCTTTTCCTGTTGGCTTTAAAAGAAAGAGACTTTGGCACAGCTTTGACAGGCCGACAAGTGAAATACCTTCAGTGAAGGAGATAAAAGGAGTCTGGTGTCCAGCGCTTATGGAGGAGGTGCAGATGAGCTTGTTTCTGAGCACTTCAGCTTACAGTTATGATGTGGGGAGAAAAAGACACGCATTCAGGGCTTCAGACTGAGAGTAAATGGTTGCTTTTCAGCCTTATTTTCTTGCCAGTGCATCTAAATTTTGTTTGATGTTGCAATGGCACCTCTACCGAACTTATCCGCTTGTTAAGTCTGATGTCACGGGTCACAGTTTCTGCGTACAAATTAGAGTTATGGTGACAAATCAAATCTAGAAATGATTCTACATTGATTCTGGGAGTAATTTTTAATAGCAGATGGCACTTGTTTTTTTAACCATACACTCAAATGCTCACTAAAAAGAGCACTTGTGAGAGTCAATTTTGCCCCTTGGCTTTTATGCCACAAGATTATTGTAAACAGCTGATTATGAACAAACTTGTAATTCACTTAAACCTTTCCTAACTTTATTTTAGGTTCGTGTGGTATCTGTAAAGAATTAGAGGCAAGCTCAGTACTGCTGTTTTCTACACCATACAGTTCCATCTGCTGGTAAAATCTATGCTCAGGTTCGATTCAAGAGAGTATCGCAATGCATTCCAAAAATCTCAGAATCAATGCAGAATCAACTCTTGACTTTTTTATTGCCACAGCTCAAGTCCAAATGGTGTAAGTCGCCAAAAGTGAACAACAAATTGTATTCTCTCCGTGTGCTTTAATATTATTGAAAATCATTATTGGAAGTGTAATTATATCCATTCCTAATTTCAGATTCTCAGACTGTAATTCATCTTTTATTATTGTTACAAAAAAAAAATCCAGAGACTGTAATTTACACCATGATTTTCTATAGGAGTCGGTTTAATATGTAAGATGACTGAAAAAAAGTAGTCATTAATGGCTATTGAGATGGTTTTCAACTCAGATGCACAGAGATTGGAAAACAGTATTACATGCATCACAACTTCACAAGCACATGAGAGAAAGAACTTGATCCATAAAACTGTTGTTGTTCTTTACAACACTGATGTGGAAAATAGCTGAAACTTTGTACAATAACAATCATATTAGAAGACTTTTCATTCCACAAATCACCTACTATTATCATGGTTATACTTTAGTAACACCTAACTAGTGTTAATGAAACTAGTGTTCATTTAATTTGTCTAAGTTTGTTGCCTATAGCTTGACACATACAGAAACTTGACAGGTCTGCTGCATCTGATCCACTCATGAATGAACAGTGCTGTTGACAAGACTAACATATAGTCAAAAACAGTTCTGTTTGTAGGCATAGGCGAACCAGGCCTAAAAACTGCTGCATTGCACTGTTCATTCATTAGATTAGACATTCAGTTACATTACTGGTGCAGCAGAGTTACCTGACAAGTTTCTGTTTGAGTAAAACCATTGTCATTGATGAAATTAACAATGCAGAACCATGAAATGTGAACCATGAAATGTGTGATATTTATTTAGATGCTTTTAAGCTATTTTTGTGCTAAATGTGTAATGTAACAATTGTTAATAAGTCATTATGGTTTGTAATTTGTATTCATTCTAAATGTCTTCATATTCATAACAATAGCATCAAGTAAAGAGATTTTATTTCTATATTAGACACACCAATCTGATTTCACCAAGTAGGATATGTTCCTAGATTGACATCAATGTTGATCCTGGAACAACATTCAAATTTTCCAATCAAAATTAAGGCATACGTTTACCGTTTATGTTACCTTTAGGCTTACAGTTAGGTTTATGCACTTCTCTACATGATTACATGATAATTTACAGTTATGGTTGGGTTTGGGGGTAGGGAATAGGTATGGATTACATTTTCAAACAAAAATGATGTTTCAGGATCAACATAGATGGTAATCCAGGATCACATCATACTTGGCAAAATCATGCGTGATAGACAAGGGCTGGGCAATATTGCAAAAAAAAAAAAATCTAGTTTTTTTAATAAAGTTTGACCGATTCACGATTTCGATTTTTATTGTGTAACTAATCAACTTAAAACATTACAACAACATGAGTGAAGTAACATTCTCTTTATAAATAACTTGAAAAACCATCTGGTTAAGGAACATTGTATTTTTAATGGCCATACATAAATTAGTCAACAAGGTGTAAGTAAATGTAAAACAAATTCACGAGTTAAATATCCTTGCAGAAGATTTGAATAAAATATCAAAGTAAATATTGTCCAATTTGAATAAAACAATAAATACTTCTGTTCTGAATATATATAGTAAGAAAATAACCATTTTAACCAATGTAAACATTACATCAGTCAACTCAAAAAGTTAAGCAAATTTACAACAGTAAAAACAAAAAACACACTTTGTAGACCATTGTGCAAACATAAGCATGTTGTTGATAAGTCACATGTAGCTGTTCTTTACATGTTTCTTGAGAGGAAGACCAGTCTGTCTACTGTTTTAGGGTTTAGAGATGCTCTGTGACAGGTTATAATGTTCCCACCTGCACGGAACACCCTCTCAGAAGGGGCACTGGTTGCAGGAATACAGAGGAATTTTTTTTTTGCAAGTTTGCTGAGCCTGGGAAAGATTGTCTCATTAGCCTTCCACCAGTGAAGTGGCTCTGTGTCTGTAGGCCTGTTTACACTAATACTTTTTAGTTTTAAAATGCATAAGTTTTGCTATGGTTACGCCATCCGTCCACACTACGCTGGAGTTTTCGAGCCCTGAAAACGGAGCGTTTTGGAAACGCTGAAGAGGCCGATTTCATTCTAAAACGCTGCTGCTCTGTCTCAGTGTGGATGGGGGAAAACAGAGACATCTGAAAACAGAGGCGGGGCTGCAGACATTCTCCTGTCTGATTGGGGCTTTTTCCTCAATATTAAGTAGCCTTCAGTTCAGTCCTGCATCCTATCCGTGTAAGTTCAGACCTCGCAAGTTTGATATGGAAAACAAACTCCCGAGTGTGTACTTTATAAAGTCATTCACATCACCCTGGCTATGCTGTTTCACTATCTTGACAATAAAATGAAAATATGTGAGGAAGTGCCTATTTTCATTTTGATATTAGCAACTTAACAGAAATCAAAAATGTTGAGGTGTCGTGTAGCTGCATGATATGACCGTCATCTTCATGCATATTTATAACAAAACGGAGCCTATAACATTACTGCCTCTTATCATTTTCATTAAAAATATGAAACATACCCTCTCTTTCACTGAATATCCGTTTTAATGATCAATAATGGCCATTATAAAAATATAACGTGCAATAAGTTTATACAATAAAGAAAATAAAGGCAAACAATCAGTCAGATGTGCAGAATCGGTGTCCACGGTTACATTAATTAATATTTAACCTAACTTATCTTTGCGCTCAGCCAAAGCACGTTACCTGAGAACAAGTAACAGATTCAAAAGACCAAAGTCGGTAATATGTAGTTAGATATAGACAACAAGATGAATTAAATATCACGTTTAACAAATATAGAGAGATTAGATCCAGCGGGAGATCCGTGATGAACAGTCCGACGTGCACAGCTCTTGTGTGGGTGTGTGCTCAAAGCACGCTGCAGTGCATGCCAGAGAGTGTGTGTGTGGTCACGTGATGTGCGTTTTCACCGTTTTAATGTAGACGGAGAGCTGTTCAGAAACGCTGGGTAAAACGCTAGTGTGGACGCAGATCATTTTCATTCTAAAACGCCGTTTTAAAACTAAAACGTACTAGTGTAAACAGGGCCTGAATCTACATCAGGGGACATCAAATAAGCTGTCAGCTCGGCTTTGACTTTGTCTTCTTCTGATTGAATGACAGGTTGTAATGCTGGTGCCATTTTCTTAAAAAGATACAATGAAACTGTAAAGCCTAATTTAACCTAGCACCAGATGTGCGTCTAATATAAAATTATATATTTATTCTATTTTCTTTTTCCCTTTTAAATACCGATCATTTGATGCGCTTTGCACCACTCTCTGTATTACGCTGCCTGACTGCCTTTCTGGGTTTCAACTAGGTCCGCTAATGACGTAATGGGGGCAGATACTTTCACTTTTCACTGCTACAGCTGCTCACCTCTGCTCGTGTTCAAACTAAACTGAAATCAGCACTGTTTTTCACATGGCAGGTTTTTACGTCTTTCATACATGTTGAAAGATCAACTTGATAAGGAAATATGTCTTGACATAATCCACACAGATGTGACTTAGTAAAGCGTGAAGTCATGTTGGATTTTACTTGTTGCATTAGTCTAAATGTAAATCCCCTCGTCAGGCAGCGCTGAAGTAGCGTGAGAGAGTGGACCAAAGCGCATCAAACGAAAGGTATTAACAGTCCGTGTGTTCAGTCCGTTACTACCATGATTGAAACCCAGTCAGGCAGTGTAATACAGAGAGTGGACCAAAGCGCATTGGTGCAATTATAATGTATCTAATATTTTTATTAAAAAAATCATGATACCTCGATTTAATAAAAAAATTAATCGTCTTAAAACGTAAATTTGAATTAATCGAAAAAATCGAAAGAATCGCCCAGCCCTATTTTTTGTTAATGAAAATAAACTTGCATCTAATTCTCAAATCATGCTGTTGCTACACTCAACAAAACAAGTGTCAAATGTGCATTTTTAGGACCTTAAACGTGTAATGTTATTAGTACCACCTCTATAGTGTTACCAAATCAGGTGTTGGTTCCACCATCTGTAGAACTTACTGGCACCGATGCCACTGCTTTAAAATGTTAGTCTGGAGGCCTGACATTGAGCTTCTTGTGCAGAGTTTCAGTCCAAGCCTGTGAGGGTACCATCTTTGGCAGCCCTTCATTTTCGCACCATTGCGTCCAAGGTTGTGCATGAGAGAGTTTGTGTGCCAATGTGAAAATCAAATGGGAATCCAGATCTCTCTCTCTCTCTTTCTCTGCGTCCTCATCTCCTGACAGCAGCTCTGCAGGCCAGTCTCACATCAAAAGCGCTCCAACCAGACGGAAATGACTGGAGCAATTTCTGTAGCAAGAAAATTACACAAGAAGGACGAAATGTTTACTCAGACGTGGAGCGGAATCAAGATGAAATGAAGCCAAATGACAACTCATACCTGTTTTTTCGGGAGCCTGTTCTGTTTAGGCAGGGCTTTGTAGATCTGATGGGGATCTGTCGGTATGACCTTCAGCAAAGTGAATAGTTTAATGGCCTGTGAAGGACAGCGGTCTGAAATGAGGAGGCAAGAATGTGTGAGCCTGGTGGGACAGCACATTTATCAAAAGCCCTAAACCTTGAATCTAAGCGTCGTGTGCTCTGTTGAGTGCTTGTGCCCCGAGGCCCATCACAGCATCAGTCGTAACTGTCTGGAAAAGATGAATGGTGAAGATCAGCCTGTTGTGGGCTCTGTGAAATAGGAAATATCTTCAGGAATGTATTGAGCTGATGTTACGTTGTGTCTTCTCAATTGGCAATGCTACTGTAGTTACTGTTGGTATCTTAGGTGGTGTTCCTGTGTCCACATGATGTTTTTTTATTTATGTATTTTACTTTATTTTTAGTTTGTTTGAGGTTCGATCTCATTGTAGATTCATTTCTGACTAGAAATAAATTATAATAAAAAAAAATAGATATATTTATTCGTTCATTCGTTCTCTTTTCGACTTAGTCGCTTTATTAATCAGGGGTCGCTACAGCGGAATGAACCGCCAACTTATCCAGCATATATTTTACGCAGCGGATGCCCTTTTAGCTGCAACCCATTGCTGGGAAATGCCCATACACACTCATTCACACACATACAGTACGGACAATTTAGCTTACCCAATTGACTCTTCGCTAAGCCACACCCGAAAACCGCCACGCACCAATCGTGGCTTAGCAACCGTAGCTACGCGCAGGGGCTCTGTCAAGTTTTCGAGCGAGGGAAACAAGCCAAAGTGTTGTGCATTAGGATTGTGCAAATCTGATACCCTGTGTCCTAAAAGTTTGGACAGGGTGGTGGAATTGTTTTCCCTTTTCAAAACCTAAAACCCAAGGGGAGAAATGGCAGAGAGGATCAAGCTCTGTGAGGGGCGCTAAAGGAGTGGAGTTAAGTTGGTTTTGTTTTCAATATTCCTGACACATTCAGTGATAGACCGACTGCAATAACTCGCACACCTCTTACGCTACCCTAAAACGATCTAAACTGTGTTTCCTACAAAAATACAAAGCAGGTTATGTTTCCCAGCTGTCTTTTTCTTTTTTTTTCCACTCGATAATATGAGCACTGCTCCGTTTAAGCCTTCACCATAGTAGTCATATTAATAGCAGTCCTATTTCCATCTGTTTCAACCTACGAATATTTGAAATTACAAATCAACAGAACAAAACAGAGATGTGATCACAGACTGAGCACTTGCGATCAATACAAGTTACTTTACCCATAGTACATTTTCAGTAATTTATAAAGAGCACACAAACATACTGACAGTTATAGATAACTTACTGTACATTATGGGTCAATGATGCTAATATTTGGCACAAATCCATCAATTTCCCATTTCTGGCTGCTCTTTCTGTGAATGAATTATGTAGAAGCACTGTCCATGCGTGTTTCCTCGTGGGTTAGTAACGCTATATTTCATTGCACAACAATTAATCTATCAGGCTTTTTGGCTAAAATAGAAAAATCACGGTTTAAATTGTTATTATTAGTATGTTTTTAAATTTCATCTCTCCTGCTGTGCATGAACTAAGCTGTTGAATGGTCGGCGTATGAGGTGGATAAGCTAACCTAGCTTCGATTTTGATTGAATTATTTTCTAATCGGTTGCCTATTATGTCGTGAATATACCCCTGTAATGCATACTGCAGTCCTTTTTTGTCTGGCTTTCTTGGGTATCTCACCTTTTTGCCAAAAATGACTAACTATATCCCTGGCAATGTCTGACACCAGCGCATACACATTGTATTAGACATGCCAGGCACGACAGCTTGACAGGCGTAGCAACAGTAACTAAGGAGGGCGGGGCTTAGTGAATTAGGTATATTCACCTATAGCCAGGTTGTCCGTGGGGTTGTAAAAGGTAGTAAATGAAATTAGCCAAAATTAAGGGCATTCAAAAGTATTAAAAAGTAATAAACATCATCTGATGAGGTATTAAATTTTCGAGCCCAATTTTTTTTAGATAAATTTTCAAATTGTGTTAAGTGCAGGCCTTTATTCTAAAATTTGCTTGGATTTATTTATATGTTCAGAGTAGGACCTGAGCGATATCATGTGAGGTGGTGTTCGTTTGCGCGCGCGTGCTGAAACAAACTGGCCATGTAGGCAAACTCGCTTTCGTTCATTAATTTAATCAAAACATAGGGAAATGCAAGTTTTCAGACTTCTGGCTGGAGGACTTTGGGTTTAGGTTTGGGGAAGGTGTAGACGTTAATAACTATGATGGTTGGGTTTAGGGTTGTGGCAGGTATAGATGTAGTCAAATGTAGTCAAAGTCCACCGGCACTTTTAGAGTAAAAAACAAACAAACAAAGCTAAATTAATGACCCCTGATGAATCTTCATTTTAGGGTGAACTATCTCTAAGTTGTGAATTATTTTCACAATGCTTGTAAGCGTAGAGAATATAAAGCTCTCATTCATGCAGTATTCAGAAGCGTGCTTAGTTCTGGCTCTGTGATAATAATTGCACATTCAATTATTTAAAGGTCTCTGGAAATGTGTTTATGTTTCTGAGAAAACTGAACAACTCTTTATGGCTCATTCAAAGAGTATATCTCTTCAGTAATCGTCAAAGTCATTGTAATTAGAGATACTTTAGGTGTGTCTGTGCTATATTACTTTGTGGTTACTTCATTGACAGCTGATTCAAAACTCAAACTAAGTTTAAAGGGGATGTATTAAAATATCAGACTTTTTCCAATGTTAAGTGTTATAATCAGGTCCCTTGTGCATCACCAACCCAGAAAACATGATAAAAGACAATCCAGTAACTTTCTGATAAGCCTTATTTGTTGAGCCTTTATCGACAAACATGCTACGATTTAGCTCCCATGTGACATAGAAAGGGGCTCTTGTTATATATTACAGCAGGGGTGTCCAAACTCGGTCCTGGAGGGCCGGTGTCCTGCATAGTTTAGCTCCAACTTGCTTCAACACACCTGCCATGAAGTTTCTGGTATATCTAGTAAGAGCTTGATTAGCTGGTTTAGGTAATTTATCCACAACCTATTCATTTGATATATTATTATATTCATTCATTTAGCAACTCCACTCGCTGACTTCTTTCTCTGTTTTGTCATGACGGTTAGCCTACTATGCGTCGCCCCCTGTGGTTGCAAATGTTAAGTATGAAAGCCTCCGCAACTCATGGCTGTACATTAATAACTGTGATGGTTGGGTTTAGGTTTGGGGAAGGTGTAGATGTTAATAACTATGATTGGTTGGGTTTATTTTTGGGGAAGGTGTAGATGCTAATAACTATGATGGTTGGGTTTAGGTTTGGGGAAGGTGTAGATGTTAATAACTATGCTTGGTTGGGTTTATTTTTGAGGAAGGTGTAGATGCTAATAACTATGATGGTTGGGTTTAGGTTTGGGGAAGCTGTAGATGTTAACTACAGTATTATGGTTGGGTTTAGGTTTGGGAAAGGTGTAGACGTTAATAGCTATGATGGTTGGGTTTAGCGTTGTGGTAGGTGTAGATGTTAATAACTATAATTGGTTGGGTTCAGGTTTGGGGTAGGTGTAGACGTTAATAACTATGATTGGTTGGGTTTAGGTTTGAGGAAGGTGTAGATATTAACTATGATGGTTGGGTTTAGGTTTGGGGAAGGTGTAGACATTAACAACTATGATAGTTGGGTTTAGGTTTCAGGAAGGTGTAGACATTAATAGCTATGATGGTTGGGTTTAGCGTTGTGGTAGGTGTAGACATTAATAACTGATTGGTTGGGTTTAGGTTTTAGGAAGGTGTAGATGTTAACAACTATGATGGTTGGGTTTAGTGTTGTGGTAGGTGTAGACGTTAATAAATATAATTGGTTGGGTTAAGTCTGGGGTAGGTGTAGACGTTAATAACTATGATTGGTTGGGTTTAGGTTTGAGGTAGCTGTAGATGTTAACTATGATGGTTGGGTTTAGGTTTGGGGAAGGTGTAGACGTTAACAACTATGATGGTTGGGTTTAGGTTTGGGGAAGGTGTAGACGTTAACTATGATGGTTGGGTTTAGGTTTGGGGAAGGTGTAGACGTTAACAACTATGATGGTTGGGTTTAGGTTTGGGGAAGGTGTAGACGTTAACTATGATGGTTGGGTTTAGGTTTGGGGAAGGTGTAGACGTTAACTATGATGGTTGGGTTTAGGTTTGGGGAAGGTGTAGACGTTAACAACTATGATGGTTGGGTTTAGGTTTGGGGAAGGTGTAGACGTTAACAACTATGATGGTTGGGTTTAGGTTTGGGGAAGGTGTAGACGTTAATAGCTATGATGGTCGGGTTTAGCGTTGTGGTAGGTGTAGACATTATTACTATGATTTGTTGGGTTTAGGTTTGAGGAAGGTGTAGATGTTAACAACTATGATGGTTGGGTTTAGCGTTGTGGTAGGTGTAGACATTAATAACGATGATGGTTGGGTTTAGTTGTGGAATAGGTGTAGATGTTAATAACTGATGGGAACAGCGCCATCTTGCCAACAACATAGTTTTGACGTGGGTCTCCAAGTTACACCTCTACTACAAGTTACGCCCGCTTCATGTTACTACACCCCTGTCTTGCAGTTCACAACAGACACTACTCGTGTTTCTTCACACCAAAATTGGGCAAATTTTACAAGCAATAATAAATGATCTATGGGGTATTTTGAGCTGAAACGTCACATATACATTTTGGAAAACATTTTTTTACATCTTATGAAAGGGACATAATTTGTCCCATTCAAGATTAAGCTATGTTTGGTGTGAAGAATTGCTGCCATATGGAGGCACAACTGTGGAGTCACTGTAGCCTTGAGCGCCATCAAGCCATCTTGTGTTTATGCCTACTTTTGCAGTCGTCGTGACAACCATCGCAGATCATAATTCGGTTTTCATCACATATTTTCCCTCACAGCTTCAGTCTGAGTTTAATGTGCTTTAGTGCAATGTTTTGTGAATATAAAGAGCTAAATGAACTTAGTTGAGCAGACAGAAATACAGGGTGCAGCTGGTTGGTTGTGAATCAACAGCAAAGTATGTCAACCTTTAAGTCTTTAATGAAATATTTTGACATTTAGCATGATTTGACAATCAGTAGGGGTGGCGCAGTGGGTAGCACTGTAACCTCACAGCAAGAAGGTTGCTGGTTTGAGCCTCGGGGGTTTCCTCCGGGTGCTCCGGTTTCCCCCACAAGTCCAAAGACATGCGCTATAGGTGAATTGGGTAGGCTTAATTGTCCATAGTGTACGTGTGTGAATCAGTGTATGGGTGTTTCCCAGTGATGGGTTGCAACTGGTGGTTCATTCTGCTGTGGCGACCCCTGATTAATAAAGGGACTAAGCCAAAAAGAAAATTAATGAATGAATGACACTTGGGAAGTAACATAATGTATTGAAATGAATAATTCATTGTTGATAAATTAATGATTATAATATCACATTTTTATAAATTGATTTAAAGATTTTTTTGTTCCTAAGCATGTTTATGACTGACATTTCTAAATCTTTTTTGATTACATTCTTTTGTTTTCTTTGTTTTTAGTTTTAATTTAAATAAAATAATAAATGTTTACCGGGCCGCTACCTGAATTAAAAAGTTTGAATGTGTGTTTGTGTGTAATAATTTTGCATTACTTTTTAAGTATGATTTAAGTTTGAAAAAGTATACCAACTTTAAACACATTAGACTGTAAATTCTAATAATATTTCTCAAGACTGTTGTTTTTGTTATATTATTTATCAAATTAATTTGAGTTAACATTTGATTTATTTCTATATACCGTATATCTAGGATTCAAGATTAAAAGCATTGTATATTCAATAATTTGGGGTGTTTTTTTTTTTTTTCAAAGGAACACTTGTATTTTGAAAATAGCCTCATTTTATAACTCCTTTTACCATTTTTGAATGCATTCAGACGATCTTTGGGTTTGATGGGACCACTTTTAGCTTAGCTTAGCATAAATCATTGATTTGGATTAGACCATTAGCATCTCAATCAATTTAAAAAAAAAGAGTTTCTAATAATATTCCACAAGACTGGTGTTTTTACTGTATTATCTATTAAATTAGCTTGAGTTAACATTTGATTTATTTCTACCTATAGCTTAGCTTAGCATAAATCATTGATTTGGATTAGACCATTAGCATCTTACTCAAATTCAAGAGAGAGTTTCTAATAATATTTCACAAGACTGTTTTTTTTATTGTATTATTTATCAAATTAATTTAAGTTTACATTTGATTTATTTCTATACACCATATATCTAGGATTTTAAGATTAGAAGTCTGTGTCTAGCACATTGTTTAAACAATTAAACTAATCCCAAACTTGCACGTAAACAGTGCCATAAATAAATCATGACACAGCATGAAAAACAACCAGTCATCTAATCACCAAACAAAAGCATCAAACACAGATAACCTGAACCTCTCACTCTTACAACAAACCCCTGATAGCCTTCCATTTTAAAAAATCCTTCATCCATTCTCCTGGTACTGGTTTGTTTGGTGAAAGGTAAGAGTGCGTGGTTGCACACAGATTGGACCGGTGCTCTGTAATAAGGGCCCTATTCAGACGCCAGCTTTGCCGTCGTGCTTCTCTGCTCTCATTAAGCGATCTGTCAGTCTGGGCACCGCTGGAACTCCACATCCACACTCGGCATCATGAAGTGGGAAGCAGAATTAATGAATCGCAAACGTCTTTGAATTATAATGTTTAAAGGGGGCGGCCCTGTCTAATAAATCTTATGCTTGTGTGGCGGCAGGTAATTGAACCTCCCCTGGCCCCATTACCTGAGGTCGCATGAATATGAGGGCATGAATATGGATCATATTGGAGAAGTGGTGGTATGACTGACAGGCGTGTATGGTGTCTTGAGATGCCGCCCTTGACCCGCATTTGCATTCTCATTTGACGGCAGGCCATGAAGGACGCTTGTGCTTTGAGGGCCGTAATGAAGTGACTGATTTGTGTGGGTGTTTCTTCAAGAACGGACACTTTTCTTTGTCCCTGGAGTTGACTTCTTTTTATGCATAACAGACTTTTTTTTTTTTACATTGTGAAGGACACATTAAGTCTGGAAAACTTTGAATTATGGCTTTGTTTGCTTTTCTGGCAACTTTACAGACACATTTTATTGTATATTAAATATTAAAGAATTGTTTGGGGTGGGTGAGATATATTTATTTATTTATTCTCCACTTTTTTTGGAAAATAGGCTCATTTTATAACTCCCCGGGTCTGATGGGAGCACTTTTAGCTTAGCTTAGCATAAATCATTGACTCGGATTAGACCATTAGCATCACACTAGAATTCAAAAAAAGAGCTTCAATAATTTTTTTTATTTACTGTAATCTTGACTTTTATTTATTTATTTATCTTTTACATTGTGTATTAACACTAACGGAAAATCAATTAGCTATTTTCGAGGCCAATATGGGTAGAAACAACGCAATAATTTAAATTTAGTGGCTAATTCGTATGAATTCATACGATCTAATTCGTACAAATTAGTACGATTTGCTTATCACCCAATGACGGTTGGGGTTAGGGGTGGGGTTAGGTGCCACGCCTCCTTTTTAAAATCGATCATTTTCGTATGACTGAATTAGCCACTAAACTGACAAAATGTAAAATACTTACGTTTCCTCGTGAGATCAGGCTGGTAGAAACTACTCTCATTCCAGCGTAATAATGCTGGGTTAATTTCAGAGCACAAATGGGTCACCATGCTTTGCCACATCATGACTTTCACTTCACCTTCACTTTCACTTTCACTTATTAATCAGGAAACTTCCATAGTTACAAAGGCTGCATTACACTTGCACCATCGTTCAGAGTCTGCATAAATTAATTGCACCTTCTGCATTTATGGTTCAGCAGCAAAGTTTTTATGCTGTAATATCAGCCTAGAAAATAGCAACTTTTCATTTTCTGTTGGTCTTAGCACACAATGTAACTTACAGAACAGTCAAGCATAAAAAAGGGAAATTATCAAAAGTATTTTTTTTTCCATTTTTGAGCGAGATGCTAATGGTCTAATCTGATTAAATTATCTATGTTGAGCTAAGCGAGAGGAGTCTGGATGCTGAGTTGCATGCAATGCTTTTAATGCGCACCCCTAACCCTACCCCTCACAGTGACGTCACTAGCTCCAATGAGTGCATTGTGTCTGATGTTGCATCTCTGAGATATGCAGTCTCCGCTTGCAAGTGCTCTCGCCAGTCCCAGAGATTGACTGAATAGATTTAAAAATGGTAATGCTTAATAGTTTAACACTAGGGGAGTTGTAATATAAGCCTGTTTTCAAAAAAAGTGTAGTGCTCTTTTAGGAAAATGACCAAGACTGCATTTACTTTACAAATAATACAGTAAAACAGCAATATTGTGAAATATTGTTTATTGGGGGTATTAATTATACCCGCAGCTTGCTTTAGAATTCTGTATAACTATCTCACTGAAAGTGTTACTTTATCAACGTACTTTTCAACAATTTTTTTACTTTTCAATTAAAACCACAGTAAATTTGTGTAAAATAAGCATGATTCCACAGAGACATGTTGACCTATTTGAATTCTACACTGAATGATGTTTTTTTTTTTTTAAGTGGAGACACTGTTAGTCTGATTTAGCATTGGTGTTAGACTGTGATCAATGATTCTGAATGGCTGTGCTGTATTATAAACGAAACGTTATTGGCTTTTTAAAGGGGGAGGGGCTACTTGACATGTTCAGTCTTCACATTTGAATTGGAATTACTTCACACATTAAATAGAGGTACTTCAGGTGAACGCTTCACAATCATGGAGGGGTGGGGGGGTCTCTCCATACCACCACCAGTGTGCAGCATCCACTTGGATGATGCGATGACAGCCACAGGACAACGGCGCCACAGTGCGCTCAGCACACACACGCTAGGTTGAGCGGAGAGATAGTGATAGAGCCAATTCGGTGGATGGGGATGATTGTTAGGCCATGATGGGTAAGGGTCGATGGAGGAAATTTGGCCAGGACACCGGGGTTCTTTAAAAGAAGTGCCATTGGATTTTTAATGACTACAGAGAGACAGGACCTCGGTTTAATATGTCATCCGAAAGACGGCGCTCACTGACAGCATAGCGTCCCCTTCACTTTACTTGGGCATTAAGACTCACACGGACCGCAGGTTGAGCGCCCCCCGCTGGCCTCACTAACACCACTTTCAACAGCAACCTAATTTTCCCATGTGGTCTCCCATCCAGGTACTGACCAGGCCCAGCCCTGCTTAGCTTCAGTGAGTAACCAGTACTGGGCTGCAGGGTGATATGGCTGTGGCCTTAGGTGCCCTTAGAGGCACTATTTGGGGTTCTTTAAACAACCTTTCAGTAAACCACTTTTCATCCAAAATCACCACATGACAAGCCAAAATGTTACTAATTACGAGTTTGCCTCACACTGGTAAGTGGGGTTGACAAACCACCTGTCAAAACACTTCTCTAAAAAAAAAAAAAAAAAAACCACTTGCCACAAACAACTCTAGCACTTAATTCTCTGAGAACAGACAGTTTCTTGTGTGTATTGCCTCTTCTTATTGAATTGCTGAATGCTTCCTCAGTTGTGAGTCGCTTTGAACAAAAGCATCTACTAAATGACTACATGTAAATTATCTTTAAAAGGTTTCAGAATCAGCCGTTTCCCCCTCTAAAATAAAGCTATAAGGACAGTCCTTTTCACTTCTACTCATTTATTCTCTGCTGCAGCAGATTTTTGACTTTCATGTTTTATTTTTAGGCCATCAGCACCTCATCAAATGAGGGCTGCCTTGAGATTAGCCCTTTTTTAAAGTAATTTCTCTCTTTTCAATGAGATATCTTCTTCAGTGCCTCTGAATTCCGCTATGTTTTTTTTCCTCCTTTTTAAATCTGATAGATTCTTGAGGTCATTCTCAAGGTGATTTTCTGTTTATCTGCTCATTTAGAGTTGGCGGAGACTTCTCACTCGACTGATTTATAATGTGTGCATATACAGTAGCTGGCAGCTGATGTTATGATAGGAGTCCATGATGCATAATATAAGGTCGAATAGTTTTAGAACAACTAATAAAAGGCAGACAGATTTAGAATGGTTTCAACAAATTGTCCGTTTATATTTTACGTATTTGTTCACTTCCAGTTTCAAGTGCTAATATGCATTACATACTGCATACCTTGCTGATAATGGAGGCATCCTCTAATGTGTCCTTAGCGGAGATGGAGTCATCATCTGATAGAAATGTAATTAATTCCCTCTTGATTTTTCTTTTTTCGCATCAGTAGGCTCAGTATTAAGAGCTACTTAGCTTGAGTGTCTGCAAACAATTCTGCTAACTAGACGTTCATGCTCGGCGTACAGATATTATATGAACTCATGATGCTGTCATCTGGATATTGCTGAATAAAGGCCAGTCAAATTTAAAGGTAAATTCAAATACTCTTTAAAAATAAAATTAGAAGAGCTGAGATTCACAATAAGTGACACAGTGTCCATTTTTAACAAGATTTGGGAACCATTCATACTATTTTATTATTTTAACTGATATTTTACAAGACTATTGTATGTTAATTAATTAATTTTATTTCATTAATTATGTTATAATTATCTTATAATTATTTTATAATGTCTCTTTTGGTCTCATTGTCCACGTACACCTTCAATGTAAAGGTTATTCATGTATAATATGCCACAAACACTTTCACAAACATTTTGATCAGTGTTGGATGGGTGGGGTGGGAGTTAGGGTTTTGAGTACCTTTTTGTAGTAAGCTAAATTCACTGTGATAGAGTACTTCCAAGAGAACTTTGATATGTGGTCCAGGATTCTGGTGGTACTGTATGCATGTAGGTTTTTTCAATGAAAAAAAAAAGAGTTAAAATGATAAAATAAAATAACATTTATTTAAAAATAATTAAATTAATCCTTTGACAAACAGTTTTGAGAAAGATTCAGCACATCTTAAAATTCAGAGTTTAGAGAATTTGGATTTAAACGCACTATGAAGTTAATAAACAGTGAATAACAGAAAATAAAAGTAATAATTAACAGTTACCGTTAAGTATTAATCATTTTTTCAATATTACTGAGATAATATTGTAATTTTTATTCTTGGTTTGAATATCCTTAATTTGCTTTATGGTTTAATTTAATTAGATTTATTTTAAATTTTAGTTATTTAATTTAATGCATGATGGTCAACTAATGAGCAATGAGAAATATTTCCTAGCTAAAATATTACATTTTATTAATTTCATTTAAATTTATTTTGCATAACAAAAATGTCTATGCATTTATTATTAAGCTTTATATTAGTTTTAGTTAATAAATCAAGAACTATGAAGATAAATTACCAATACTTCCTGAAATGAAATAGATAAAATATATATTTTTTATTTTATTTAAAAAAAGATATATAATGTTTATATCAGTAACAATAATGGTTTTAACTATTACATTATACGTTTACTATATTAAATTTTACTCTGGTTTTAGTTTAGTAAATTCAAACAAGAAGGGAAATTACAATTATTTCCTCAAATAAAATAGGTTAAACTTTATTAAAAAAAAATTTGTTTTATTTGTTTACTGTTTTTTTTATTGTTAAAATGTGTACATCAGCAACAATAATGGTTTTATTTTTGTATGGTTTTTAACTAGGGCTGCACAATATACTGTATGTTTCAGCATCGATATCGCAATGTGTGCATCCGCTATAGTCACATCGCAAGATATGCAATGTTGAGTTGGGATTATAGTTGACCAGAATCCACAGGTCAAACACATGAGATTTGTAGAGACACTGCAGAATTTGACCATAATAGTTTTTTAAGGTGAATGTGTGAGCATTTTAAGAGAGTTTAAGGCACATTTAATAGCACATAAAGAAGTTTGATAAAGATTAATTTTATTGAATTATTTATGTGATGAAGATTATGCAATGTTATTTAACATTTTATTATTCACATTCTATACATAAATACTGTTAGACTCTCCCTAGAAAACCAAGCACTGTTTGTTTCACTTTAATACAGTATGTGCTCCATTGTGTTAAATTATTACTGTAGTTTACTATATGTAAAATATATTTATATTTCACTCCCCTACAAAATCTTCCCAGTCAATATAAATGAAAGACTTTCCAAAGAGAACTATTTAAGTCATCTGGTGAAATAGAATCTATATGGTAAAGTATATCGCAAAGAGAAAAAAAATCGTGCAGCCCTATTTTTAACTATTATAGTCACCTTTTAACTATAATAACTTATGGTTTGTTCTATATATTCTATGAACATATTTTTGAGTTTATATGAAGTTATGAAATCCTTGGAATTTTTCCTCATGCAGTTTTTTTTTAAGGTTTGTTATTATCATAAGCACAGTTATCTGGCTGTATCCATGAACACAAGCAGAACGACTGCGCTGTACCTGCGGATGCTTAAGCACTAATTTACTCCATCAATGGCTCTTTTCCCCCAGCCATCAGAACAATGGTAGAGATTTGAACGTCAGCAGGTTAAAAATAACCCAGTGTAAAAGTGGTTTGCTGTAAGAACATATCCTCCACCACCGAGAGACTCAGCTAATGGAACACATGCTAAAGCCGTCATGTTGGCATATTGGCGCTAATGGACTCGCTGTGTGCACTGGTCCCTTTTGTTTGAGTCTACCGCAGTCTCTCATGACATTCAGAGATTTGCCTTCAACAAATCATTACACACCACCTGTGCACATCTGCAATTTTCGTCCTGTAAAAATATTTAACAGAACAAAACTAGCACAGGGTGTACCTTCTGTGTTTTCTCTTTTCAAAGTGCTTAATCAGACCTAAATATTAAAACACAGTGTGCCTGGTTGTGTGTGTGATTGTTCCTCTGTGTTTTCTTTGCGTTCGCATGCTGCCGAATGGACTCATTATCTTCTATTAACCAGTGTGCGCTGCGAAATAGTCCTGTCTGCATATTTGTTAGTCAGATTTGTGCCCATTAGATATTTATACACTATTGTGTGAAGAAGTTGCACAGAACAATTTGTCTAAGCTTCCGTTATGATAAGCACCACTGTGGATTTTCATTTGCTGGATAATGGATGTTGAGGAGATGCATTGGAGGAGTTTATTTTGGGGAGATCATGCTAAATATGATGAGCACAAATAAGAGCTCAGAGGTTGATTTGACCTTCTATTCCTTATTTCAAAAAATGCAGCAAAATAAATCAGTTCAACGTTTATTTCTTGATGCGTAAACCACACAGCTTTAACATCATTTTTTTGTTGTTGCTGAAAAAAAATGGTAATAAACTATGAATTGTTTATTACTGCCCAATTACTTAATGATAATTAAACACACATTTTAGTGCATTTTTAAGTGCATTTTAACTTCCTCATTTTATACAAACCCTAACAATGCTGTGGTGAGTGTAAGCTGACATGAACTTGCGTATTTACTGGTCATGCACAAAATGTGCCTGGTAAGTTTCAGCACAAAATAACCCTCAGATCATTTATTTTACCATGCAGTAGATGCACATATTTGAGTGGAAGCAAAAAGGTGTTGTGTTTCATGCGTGTCGCTTTAAATGTAAATGAGCTGCTGCTCCCCACCCCCTTTTTCAGAAGAAGGTGGAGCCTTTACACCCTCTGTCATGGATATTATGACAAAAACTATGCTTGGTTTATCCAAGCAGCAACCTACCGCTCTCCCTCGTATAGCAAATACAAAAGTACTTGAAACGGAAATTCATTGACTCGCCTTTGGGCGCTGGCTCCAGGAAGTCCAGATGTTGACTGACTGCAATGCTAAATTGGCCATTTTTACAGCTGATAAAACATGTTTACAGCCTGGTACAAAATATAGTTTTGGTGTATATAGTTAATATTACCCTTCATGACAACTGTGAGGGGGTGAATTTTTTGATAACTCATCCGTTTCATTTTATATTAAGTCTGCAGAATTAAGGGCGTGGCCACTTGAGTGACAGCTAGGTCTCGCTGGTCGCCGTTATGTCCCCTCAGTTGATTCCGGCTGATTAGCCACTGAACTCGGCATATACATTGTATTTTTTTATTTGTTTTATGTGGCTTTACACAGTCAATTGCCTTTTGGAATTATTTCCTACAATTATCAGATGATATGGCGTGCTGTGTGCACTTAATTGTGCTCACAAACCAAGTTGCCTCTATTTCCGAGGTGAGTGAAATTATATACTTATGCCATCTCT
This sequence comes from Danio kyathit, assembly GCA_903798195.1. Taxonomy (NCBI): domain Eukaryota; kingdom Metazoa; phylum Chordata; class Actinopteri; order Cypriniformes; family Danionidae; genus Danio; species Danio kyathit. The sequence continues at coordinate 39,648,051 of LR812530.1, forward strand.
ATAAATGTATTTGTTTTATTTAAGATAATTTATCATTTATAATTTTCTTTAGAACTGTAATGCACTCCAGAATCTGACAGATTGATCAGCTGTTGGCTCTAGACCAGTCATCTGAAAGGTTGTCATACAGTGTTATGTCTGGATGTCATAAATAGTCTTGCATTTACTAACACAGACTATATCTGAAGTATTTGGAAGTAATTCGCGTTTTCCTCCTGTAGAAAAACGTTATAAGAACAATGTTTAGTGGCTCAAAGTATTACAACAGTGTTTTTAAAAGACTAAACACTTTATTGATATAGCACACAACCAAGCACATGTGGTCAGAACACAAACGAATCACAGGTAATGAAGTATTAAACGTTTCTCCCAAAGAAAAGCCCATCTAAGCACAATGCTAGCATTTCCCTTGTTTGGTCACCCCCGGTCGGTGTGATGACTCGCAAACAAAATGACAACGGTTGGCCACGACTACTTGTAGCTTAATTTGCGCTCTTCAGAAACCTATGGGTGACGTCACGGATATACATCCATATTCTTTTATAGTCTATGGTTTTACCATGTATCATACTCTTGTCATTTATTATCTACATGTTTTCAGACACTGCTTCTAATCTATGTAGATTATTATAAAGTATTAGGTTGATCGTTTTTATCATTATAGGCAGGTTGTTTACACACATCACTTTTCAAGCACCGTGTTAAAAAAGGGGTATTTTAGGTTTTGCTAAAAACTGTTGATTTTATACTGTCAAACTACAAAATGGACAAAAGCACAAAGAAAATGACATATTTATTGATATTCCAAGTATTTTGACAGCTTGTGTGACCCTTGACCACAAAACCAGACATAAGGGTCAAATTTTTGAAATAAATCATCTGACAGCTGAACAAATAAGCTTGCCATTAATGTATACTTTGTAAGCATTGGACAATATTAGGCTGATATACAACTATTAAAATTCTGGAATCTGAGGCTTCAGAAAAATTGAAATATTGATAAAATCGCCTTGTCTAAATTAAGTTCTTAGCAATGCACAGTACTGATCAAAAATCAAGGTTTGATATATTTGCTGTAGGAAATTAATTAATCTTTAATTACATTCAAATGTTTTTTTTGTCATAAAATAAAAATCTAAAATGTGGGTATCGCCAAAAACATACAAATGCAACATAAGATCACATATGATAATTTAATATGAAATTCAGACTGAAAATAAAAAATCTAAAATCTTTTTGTACCATGTTGTTCCAGGTTTTATTTCCATATGTGGCCATTGTAATACATCATTTAAAAAAAATAATACTCACCTTTATTATCTGCATACATGTTTTCAGACACTGCTTCTGATCTATGGAGATTATTATAAAGAAGAAGGTTGGAAGTAGGTCTTTTTTATCATTATAAGATGGTTCTTTACACACATCACTATTCAAACACCATGTAAAAACAGCATCTTGCATAATAGGCCTTTTTAAGGTTTCTAATTATGTTTTTGAAAGTTTAAACACCCATTCAAAGTCAAGGTCTACATCTCTGGCTGGTCAGATGGACCATTCTATTGAGACTGGTCTACCACAGTGTGTGTTGAAAACTAAACCCCAGGCTTATTGCGCATGCGTACCCAGGTCTACATTTCTGGGGACAGCGAAATACGTGACAGAGGTCTGCTTGCAGTTTTTGTTTTCGCAAATCCACCAGAAGCAACTGTGGACGCTTTTTGATGATCTTAAATTTATCTTGCACATCCTCTTCTTGTGTAAATCCACCAGAGGACGCAATATACACTTCAGCCTACCAGGCCAGCTTGCTTTTGACTGACTGACTGACCGACTGGTCCACCCACCCACCAACCGATAGTGTTTTCAAAAACAATCTAGAAAAAAGAAAAGCTGTGACCACATGACTTCACCACATTTTCAGCCTGTTGTTTTTGTTTTATCTGGTTTCTAGAACCGTTCTTCGACGGAATCGAACTCTGCTCCACATCCCAAGTCAATCGTTGTACATGGTGAGCCACTGGGCAAACTGGTAACACCGGGAAAGCTGTCCACACGGAGGTAAGTGATCTGCGACAACACAAAAAAGAACAGAAGCTTTCGGCGGCGTCATACCGCCCCATAGTGTTTGTTTTACAGACTGAATGGAGCCACACGTACCTCTGGGTACGTAGACAGGGATACGTATCTACAATGAGCCTGTGTTGCAACATTCATAACCATTAATCATTACCATTAAATCCATCACCAGGCTTGCTAAGCACATGTATACAAACAGTAATGATTTGGATGGCTTTACAGCATTTTTTAAGCCTTAGTCTTCATCCTTGAGAAAAGCATGCCAAAAACAGAAGCATCTTGACCAACTGAACTCTTCCAGGCCTAGTTTGAGGGTCAAATGTTTTTCTCATAGTATAGCATTGTGCAAATTTCTTAAAAACTGCATAGTTTTGTGTGACAGGAATGATTAATAACTCATTCCATTCAGTTCAGAATCATTTCTTTGTTTTGTGAGACAGCAACTTCATTTCTCACGCACTTTGATCTTTTAAACTTTGCAGACCCTTTGTTTGATTATGCACTACATAAAAGGTAAAAGCAAAATGGGCCATTTAAACAGAAAGTAGTGTGGGATATTAGGCGAGTATTCTGTCCTTTTGTCAGGGAAGGCGATACAGCTCAGCGGTTTCTGAGAGACATGTCAAGCTGTTTTTATAATTGCTTCAAAAGACTCACTTGCCGTGCTCTTGGAAGGAACGGTTTACCTCAAAATGGACATTTTGTCATCATTTACTCACCCTCTCTGTCGTTCCAAACTTCATAATTTTTTCTTTCTTCCATGAAGCAGAAAAAGAGGGCAGAAGGTTTGCTCTGTTTTCTATAAATAAAGTGGCTGTTGATTTTATACTGTCAAACTACAAAATGGACAAAAGCACAAAGAAAAGTGGCATACTTTATATGAATTGCTATATTCCAAGTATCTTGACACCATGGGCTCTATTTTAACGATCTAGGTGCAAGTCTAAAGTGAATGGTGCAAAGGCATTAAGAGCGTGTCTGAATCCACTTTTGCTATTTTAAGGATGGAAAAATACGGTCTGCGTATGGTCTAACAGGGTTGTGCTTATTCTCTTAATGAGTTATGGGTGTGTTTTGAGCATAACATGCATTAAACCAATCAGAGTCTCATCTCCCATTCCCCTTTTTTATATGGTGGAATTTGTAATTGGAAAAACTGAATGCTACACTAGCGAGAAACAGTTAAACGGACCATCTGCAGCGAGAGGATAAAGAACGAGCCTCCTTTATTCAGACTCTTTACTTTACTCCTTTACTTTCATGGATAAGGCAACATCCATTAGCCCACATATTTAATTTAATTTGTTAAGCACAAAGATTTGTTTCAAAATTTCAAAATTCAGTTCTAATTTCCAGCAAAACGAAAAAATGAACAATAGTAACGAAGTGTGCTCAAAAAACTGAGTTATATCCAAACACACATACTGTTCTTATGCCCCATATGGTGATGCATGTGTCTCCAAAACCCAACAGGAGGACAAATCTAAACTTGTTTTTAAAAAAACAAATATAAATATGCATATAATAAATAATACTGCTAATAATAATAACATTATACAAATGTAGATTGTCATAAATAAACTGAAAAAGCCCCCCGAGATGAGGCATGGAGGCAGTAGTTTTTATATTTGTGTAGAAAATAATAATTTTTGAAACGTTTTAATTCTTTATTTTAATTTTAACCTTAATTTTTATTTTTATTTTTTTCATATGTAAAGATATTTGTGTATTGATGTTCATCATGTGTGTATTAAGCAATGTGTAAGCGTTTGAACCCACATAGGCGCATAACTGAAGGCTGATTTATACTTCTGCGTCAAGCCTACGCATGGGCGCATAGCCCTTGCTGTGGCCGTCGGTGATGCGCACCTCTTAAAAAATGTAACTACACGTTGCAATGACGCATAGCACAAGCTCTGTGATTGGACGGCTTGGTATCGCTGACGAGTGTGGGCGGATGACTTGCTGCATCAGGTTGCGTGAGCCTGATGCAGCAAGTGTTTACAAGTGTGGAGTCCCGTGAAGGAGCTCTGGATGGAAACTTTTGTTTGCGTTTACCTTATGATTAAGGTTGTTGCATGTCCGCCCATTCCCACCTCAAAATGAGCGAGTTTGAGTCACTTGTACATTAAGGTAGCGTTCAGAAAAAACAAAACACCAGGAAAGAATCTTGACACGGAGGAACATAAACACCTACTGGCAGCTGCCAGAAGTATAAATGCACGGCAACGCGCAAGGCATGCGCCTTGGGTCACGCCGATCACTCGACGCAGAAGTATAAACCAGGCTTAACGCGGTCTGTGCTGGACCTGCTTTTAGATGGTCAATGGCACGGTCTGTTTCAGTTCCTCAAAATAGCAACGCGCCAACAATGCGCCTTAACACGCCTCTATTTTAGACCAGCACAAACATGAGTCCACAAAGCGGCACAAATGCATTCACTATTTAAACAATGTGGCACAAAACGCGAAAATTAGAGTTGCGCTGGTCTAAAACAAATAGCAAGAAATCGAGCCAAACATTTTTTGCACCTTATTGCACCGAGTGTATGAAAGGGCCCCATGTGTGAGCCTTGACCAGTCAATTTTTGGAAATTTAGATTCATAAATCATCTGAAGGCTGAATAAATAAGCTTTCCATTAATGCATACTTTGTTATGAGTATACAACTATTGAAAATCTTAAATCTGAGGCTTCAGAAAAATCTAAATATTTTAAGCCTTTTAAGTTTCTTAATCCAAATTAAGTTCTTAGTAATGCACATTACTGTTTAAAAATTAAGTTGTGACTTATTAATTAACATTCTAATGATTTTGTCATAAAATAAATATCTATCATTTTGACTGTATTTTTTTGAGTGTAGTTTTGGGTATTGCCAAAAAATACCCATGCGACATATGACAATATAAGATCACTTGTGATAATTTAATATGAATCTCAGGCGCAAATTTTAAATCTAAAATAGTTTAGTACCAGGATTTACATCCATACATGGCTATTGTAATACATCATTTAAAAATATTTTTTTTTTCAAAAACTAGGATAAAAGGGCAAGACTGCTTTTGGTTTAATTTTCAATGAAAATGATTAATAAATCATACTTCTGGGCTTCATTGTGACATAAGGATAACTAAAACATTTAAATTTTTAACTGGACTATTTTATGTTGCAGTCTGATCATGTAAAGCATGAGTCAGTCTGAAGCTTTAGTCTGGCCTGATAATGATGTTTTGAATAAGGAGAGACAGTGGAGAGGCCAGTATGGAAAGTTTAGCAGATGTTGACTAGTTTTACTGCTTGTTACAGCTCATTCAGGCTGACATGCCAGTGCATGTTATTTTTTTTTTTTAATCTAATCTTCGCCTATCACTCTGTCTGGTGCGTATGTGCGCATACAAACATGCGTGCACACTCTGTGAAGCATGCAGAACATACAAACCCGCTGTGACATTCTTTATATGTTACACTTCATTTTTCCTTTATATAAGAGATCTTAGGTGTAATAATGTTTGTTTTGAAATAAGAGGAATAATAAAAATTAGATAGACTGTGTAGTTTAACTGTTTATCAATGCAGATATCTAATCAACCAATCACATGGCAACAACTAATGCGTTTCAGGCATTTAGACATGTTCAAGTCTATCTCCTGTAGTTCAAACTGAGCATCAGTATGGGGGGGAAATGGATTTAATAAACTCTGAACTTTGCATGGTTAATGGTTCCAGATGGACTGGTCTAAGTTTTTCAGAAAGCGATGATCTACTGCAGGGGTGCTCAACCCTGTTCCTGGCGATCGACCTTCCAGCTGATTTCAGCTCCAACCCTGATCAAACACACCTGAACCAATTATTTAGAACGTGAGGAGCACTTGATAATTACAGGCAGGTGTGTTTGATAAGGGCTGCAAATGAAAACTGCAGGAAGGTCGATCGCCAGGAATAGGGTTGAGCACCCCTGATCTACTGGGATTTTCATGCACACACATCTTTAGGGTTTACAGAGAATTTATCCAATAAGTGGCAGTTTTGAGGCTAAAAATACTGTTAACACTATAGGTCAGATTAGAAAGGCCAAAATGGTTAAAGCTGATGGAAATGCAACAATAACTCCAAACCCATAGCCATCCTGGTGAAATGGGTGGTTCTTTTTCTCAACCTTTTTGCAGTTATTACTGTCAATTTGTATTTATTTATGAGGCTTAAATACTGCGTTTCAGTGGAATTTGATCTACTAATCTGTGCTTGTAGGCTGGTCGGTTCATAATGTGCAAGTTTTTTGATGTACCAAAATATTTCCTACAATTTTGACAAATTGCTTGTACATACTCTGTTTTACAGCTTTATAAGTAATGTTACGACACTAGTGTTTTAAATTTTGAATAAATATGAAATGTTTGTTTGTACAGTACACATTTAGACCTGTCATAAGAAAAAAACACTAATATTTTAGGAATCTGTTAACTTTTAAAGCTTTTATTTTTTTTATCATTAACTGTTGCCCATTGTCATTTATTAGGCAAACTGGCCAGCATGTTTCCTCAAAATTTAGAATTTGGCCATCTGGATAAATTTGAAATATTATTGATAATAATGAAATGCTTCATGATTTTTTCAGTCTCTTTTGTAAAATGTACATTAGAAAATTTATGGAAAACAAAAATAGACTAAGTTTATTGTAGTATATCTGTTTATTGCTGTCAATGAGGAAGAGGGAACACTGTCTGTCGACACACTAGAGGTCTTAAATGTTCTTGATGCCTTCAAAATCCTGGTTCAGTGCACGGGCTCTGGTTTGAGCTGCTTTATGCCTTTCACATGAACTACTCCAAGAAATTGACTTTTTAATCTCCTTAATTTTGTGAAAAGGGTAATGTTGACACATTGATTGATTGATTACATTTGGTCTGCTTGCAGATTTGTTTAATACTTGCTAACTTGTTTTATACTTGATATACCTGACTGAAATAAATGTATTATTTCAATAAATTTGTCTTAATATCTCCATTTTATGTAATTTCCTGTTTACACATGTTAGTTTTTGCTTTGTGTTCAAATCTATTGGTGTTCAGGTAATAGAATGAATTAAGTCCAAACAGCTGTTTAGCTACTCAAATGGTTTGAGGAAACTGATTGCGGCAAACCATTAAAGTTGACTAACTTTATTCATTTGAGTTCAGTCAACTTAAACCATTTGCCGGAATCGATTTCCTCAAACCATTTGAGTAGCTATACAGTTGTTTGACTTAAATCGTTTAAGTTAACTGAACTCATTTTAAATTCACTTATCAAATCTGTATAAGTTATTAATACTCTAAATGTTTGACAATATGAACTCAAATAATATAAGTGCATATGATTCAGTATATATAAGTTTACAGTACTCAAACCATTTGGTTTCAAAACAGTTTGCCGAAATTGGTTTCCTTATCGTTAACTATAGTTAACTTATCGGCTTTTAGCAACCAGCAAGCAAAGCATAGGTCCTAAAACCTGCTTGAACAGATACCCCCCCACACACACACACACAATTTGTGTGATGGCATATTAGTCAAAATGGGACAAGGAAGCTCATCAAACCTTCCAACACTTCCGTTTTTCCCTGGACTCTATCGTATTTCAGTCCCATCTCCCACCACCCTCCCGTTTTGTTTTTTTCTCCCGGAAACCCTTCGTAGTTTCACCCCCCCCCCCCTCCCCTCCCCCTGGTCCTCAGCTTTTTAGTACAGTCTGTAACACACCCAAGTCACCAACTTTATTAGTATTCGATCACGTTGGCCACCTGAAACCCGGTTCGTACAGTTATTAACACCATAGTACAGTTACTAACCCAGTTTCCGAGACTGTGTTATTCAGACAACCCCCACTCCCTGGTCACCTGGAATTTTAGGGACAAATGTTGGCAGGTATGGAGCTCATCTACTATACCAAAAAAAAAAACAGACAAATGACAGTGTTGTATGGGTCATTCAAGACACACGAACCACCCCTCCCCCCACCCCCTCCCCCTCTGTCTATGGGTCTGAACTCGGATAACAACTCGTCACAATCATGCTTTTTTTTTGTTCAGAAGACCATCTTTGAAAGCACAACACGTCAATCCCACTATATTCCAAAGGCCTCAACAGTCACCAGAACTCACTTCAATAGAGTGCATTTGGGATGTGATAAATTGAGATTCTCATCATGGATGTGCATCTTGTTGAATCGACACCACACAGAGATGCTTTCTTTGCTGATAACTAACCTAGGGTATATCACTCTGCAACTACACTATACTTCATAATCAGATTCAGCCCAACCATTTTTACAGATTCTGCTACCGTGAGCATTCAATGAAGGTTTATAAGTAAGGAAGCAATGGCCAGTTGCATTCTGTACATTTTTCTGCATTTCCCAGCACTGGATGTCCATCCTGCTCTTTATATAAGATAAACTGGAGGCGAAACTGCCATCTGGGAAGCTTCTAGAAGGACTGTCGCATCTGTCAGTCTCCTGAGCTGACGGTATTTCTTGTGGCAGGATGAGGAAACTGTAATCTATTCCTCTTGGAGCGCTAGTGGTGATTTGTAATGTTTCTATAATTCATTTCTTTCCCCTAAAATGCAGAGTATGTGATTTTATTCGGGATGAATTATACATGTGCAGTGTTCTCCCGCTGCGTCTCGGGCTTGAGAAGAAAAGATGGCTTGCTGTTTTCTTCAGCTAAACTCTCTACAATGGCTCTTTAGCCCAAAATAGAAACAATTGCTTTGCATTTAAAAGACTAGCTGAGTGAATATCAGGACACATGTTACTTCATGGGTTTAAGACAGATGGTTTACATTAGTTGTTGCTGTGTTTTTTTTTCAGTCTTGTTTATTAAAGAAGTGCTATTGGTGCAAATGAAGAGTCTGTCAATATTTGCAGATTTCCTGTGAAAAGTAGTGTCCTCTTAATCTCAAAATAAGCCAAAAAAAATATGAAATATAATAATAATAATAATAATAATAAGAGTGATGAGATCTTAAGTGTAATAATGTTTGTCTTGAAATAAGAGGAATAAAAAAATCAGATAGACATGTGCTGACTGGCCACTTTAGGTGTAGTTTAACTGTTCATCAATGCAGATATCTAATCAATCAATCACATGGCAACAACTAATGCATTTCAGGCGTTTAGACATGGTCAGGACTATCTCCTGTAGTTCAAACTGAGCATAAATATGGGGGGAAAATGGATTTAATTAACTCTGAACTTTGCATGGTTAATGGTTCCAGTTGGACTAGTCTGAGTTTTTCAAAAAGCGATGATCTACTGGGATTTTCACCCACACACATCTTTAGGGTTTACAGAGAATTTATCCAATAAGTGGCAGTTTTGAGGCTAAAAATACTGTTAACACCATAGGTCAGATGAGAAAGGCCAAAATGGTTAAAGCTGATGGAAATGCAACAATAACTCCAAACCCATAGCCATCCTGGTGAAATGGGTGGTTCTTTTTCTCAAAACCATTTTGCAGTTATTACTGTCAATTTGTATTTATTTATGAGGCTTAAATACTGCGTTTCAGTGGAATTTGATTAACTAATCTGTGCTTGTATATAATAATAATAATAATAATAATATAATAACAATAATAATAATAATTATTATTATTATTATTATTTGCTAAAGCTGATGAGAACCTAAAAATCATTTGCACCACCATTTGATTATTATTTAATTATAAAAAATTATAGAAAACGTTTATTTAATGAACAAATATTACAAATATTTTAATACCAGTATAAACAGTATTTTCTGCCTTTTTTTTCTACATTTCATCCTTTGAAATATTCTGTTTAACAATTTTGTATGTAAACATAAATTCATTCAAATTGTTTTATCTTAATTGTTTCTCAGCAGTTTCTGCAGCCAAAAAATAATAACAATGAAATATAATAATAGCAAAAATAATAATAATTATTTTATAATAATTAATAATATTTGCTAAAGGTGATGAGAACCTAAAACACCTAAAAAGCTACCATTTGATTATTGACCATTTTTGTGAATATGAAATGTTTATTTATTGTAGAAAATATACATATAGCATTTTTTAACAAATATTTTAATACTAGTATTAACAGTATTTTCTATTTCTTTCTACTTTTGATCCTCTAAAATAGGTGAGAGCGGGGACGAAAGTACCATTTTTTTTTTAAATTTTTATTAAAGCCTAATTTTAAAAGATAATGTTTTTAGCAGAAATATATTTTTTCTGTGGTTACGAACTCACATCAGCGGTCTAACAAAATCAGGTGCTATTTTGTATCAACGTAGAACAACTCTAATATAACTTCACTTTAAACAAAAGTTGCACACTGTTACTTTTGACCCCATAGGCAGGGGTCCAACAATGCACAATGTTAACATTTTCTATAATTTCTGAATACATTTTTATTATTATTGGGAATATGCATTATTTTTATAAAACATATTCGTCCCCACTCTCCCCTACTCTGTTTAACAGTTTGAGTTCAAAAGTGTAAAAATAAATTCATTACACATTTTTTAAAAATCTGAATTGTTGCTCAGCAGTTTCTGCATGGTGTCTTGTTCTTTAATATATTATTAATATGTTTAATGTCTTTGTATATTTAAAAAACATCTCACACAATTCTCTGTAGTCTAACTAACACTTCTAAATGCATAATGTACGACTCTTTTATTGCCTCTCTCTCAAAACAACTCCCTCTCCAAATATCAAGAGTTTTTGTCCTCCTCGCTGGCCTTTTCACACACTCTCAGCTGAATATAAGGCTCTTTTGCCAGTTTGTTTTTTGTTCCATGTTTACAGATTTCAGAGAGCTATTAGATGTTTCGAGCTGTTAGTCTAACGTAAAACCATTACCTCAGCTAGCATCACTTACAGCCCGAGGTTAACCAATACGGCCCAAACCCAAGCACTGTTTACATCAATCTCTGGCCTGAGTGCTAAACTTATCCTCCTCGATCCATTGATTTTACCCTAGGATACTTTCCAAATATTTGTATAGCCATCACTGCCGTTTTATAGTAGCTAAGTAGAGTGAAGGCAGAGCAAGAGGTGTATAAAACGCCTCTGACTACTCTGTTTTTTTCAGCATCCACCGGTGGCGAAGACCTGGTGTTTTTGGTAGCCTTGACTGTCTCGTGTTTCCCTCCGGTGGGTTTTATTCGCCACATGCATGTCACTTTGGTGCTACTGATGTGTTTTGTGGTAGTCGGTTGATTCACACATCACACAAACAGGTCTTTGCTCGATGTCCGTTTGAGTTATAATTATCGAGATATCTAAACTTCATAAGCTTGAGAGAAATAAAAGTGTATTTGTTGGTTTATTTCTTCTTGAAGTACGAGCCTTGATCTTCTTTTGAAGACCACACACACAGTGACTCTGTCAACTTACAGCTGCAAATAAGAACCTAAGTTAAAATGCAAGTTTTTCTGTATTTTTCAAGTGCTTTTGTAAATAATTTTCTGCTTGTTATACATTTCTATTATGTTTTGTGTAATGCATTATAGGTTTAATTTTCATCTATAGCATGTGTGATTTAAATTATGTAACTGCTATTTTATTTCTATTATTGTAACTTCTGAATTTAGACTGCATGATATTGGAAAAAACTGTTTTATTTTTCTGTGATCCATATTGCGATGATGAGTATAGTTTCACCAGATGAATTTAATGGCTTTATTTGGAAAGATGTTAGATCATTTTAGACTGATTGGGATGATATATTAGGGCAATGCATCTGTAGTATAATAAACTAATCAAAAGCATTGATAAAGTAGAGCAAATATAGAAATAAAATAATCATAATCAAAAAACACTGTGTAGTCTTCATCTTCTTCGTCGCTTTGATCTTGAGAGTCCCTTGCCACAATGATGTAGGCTCTATAAGACACAGGATCCCTGTTTTTATTTAAACAGCAATATACAAACAAATAATCTACAAATATAAAACAAATGTTTATATAATTGTAACTTATATTACAAAGTAATTCGGTTTACTTTGTTCCTAAAAAGTGCCTGTTTTTCCATCAATAAATTTCTTTAACCCTTGAAAATATCTTTTAAAAGATTTATTTTTACATGCACAAACAACAGCAGCCTAAACATCATCGTCTAATTTTACCTGCAGTGCTTCTGTGAGAGGAATACATTCATTTATATAAAATCAACAAATACAAATATGTTTCACTTAACAACAAAAATAAAAAAAGAAACTCGTCATGTAGCCATCATTTTTCTATTTGCTTTATAAGTTCACGATGATGGCATTAAGGACAGCATATGCTGTTTTATTTTAGGCCTATAGAATGTCATGGGATCTCATTTTTCACTCTGGTAAAACACAGTGGTGTAAAGTAACTAATTACAAATACTCAAACTACTGTAATTGATTAGTTTTTCTCAGGAATTGTAATTTACAGAGTAGTTTAAAAAATACTTTTACTTTCCCTTGAGTACATGTTTAGTGCTGTATCGGGACTTTTAGTCCACTACTTTCCTTCAACCTGCAGTCACTACTTTATTTTTTTACTGTATAATGACCGAAATGGCCTTAAAGACCCAGCAGGCACAGGACGTCAACATGACGTCAGATCGACATTGTACCCCAGCGTCGTAGGGACGTTGCGTTTTGTTTGGAAATGAAAATCGGGTTGACGTCAGAACTCAACGTCAGGCTGATGTCAATGTCCAACGTCTAACCCAGGGAGTGCAGAATTATTAGGCAAGTTGTATTTTTGAGGATTAATTTTATTATTGATCAACAACCATGTTCTCAATGAACCCAAAAAACTCATTAATATCAAAGCTGAATATTTTTGGAAGTAGTTTTTAGTTTGTTTTTAGTTTTAGCTATTTTAGGAGGATATCTGTGTGTGCAGGTGACTATTACTGTGCATAATTATTAGGCAACTTAACAAAAAACAAATATATACCCATTTCAATTATTTATTTTCACAAGTGAAACCCATATAACATCTCAACATTCACAAATATACATTTCTCACTTTCAAAAACAAAACAAAAACAAATCAGTGACCAATATAGCCACCTTTCTTTGCAAGGACACTCAAAAGCCTGCCATCCATGGATTCTGTCAGTGTTTTGATCTGTTCACCCAGACACTGTTCAGAGAGGTGTACTGTTTTCCCTCCTTGTAAATCTCACATTTGATGATGGACCACAGGTTCTCTATGGGGTTCAGCTCAGGTGAACAAGGAGGCCATGTCATTAGTTTTTCTTCTTTTAGACCCTTTCTTGCCAGCCACGCTGTGGAGTACTTGGACGCGTGTGATGGAGCATTGTCCCGATGAAAATCATGTTTTTCTTGAAGGATGCAGACTTCTTCCTGTACCACGGCTTGAAGAAGGTGTCTTCCAGAAACTGGCAGTAGAACTGGGAGTTGAGCTTGACTCCATCCTCAACCCGAAAAGGCCCCACAAGCTCATCTTTGATGATACCAGCCCAAACCACTACTCCACCTCCACCTTGCTGGCGTCTGAGTCGGACTGGAGCTCTCTGCTCTTTACCGATCCAGCCACGGGCCCATCAAGACTCACTCTCATTTCATCAGTCCATAAAACCTTAGAAAAATCAGTCTTGAGATATTTCTTGGCCCAGTCTTGACGTTTCAGCTTGTGTGTCTTGTTCAGTGGTGGTCGTTTTTCAGCCTTTCTTACCTTGGCCATGTCTCTGAGTATTGCACACCTTGTGCTTTTGGGCACTCCAGTGATGTTGCAGCCCTGAAATATGGCAAAACTGGTGGCAAGTGGCATCTTGGCAGCTGCACGCTTGACTTTTCTCAGTTCATGGGCAGTTATTTTGCGCCTTGGTTTTTCCACATGCTTCTTGCGACCCTGTTGACTATTTTGAATGAAACGCTTGATTGTTCGATGATCACGCTTCAGAAGCTTGGCAATTTTAAGAGTGCTGCATCCCTCTGCAAGATATCTCACTATTTTTGACTTTTCAGAGCCTGTCAAGTCCTTCTTTTGACCCATTTTGCCAAAGGAAAGGAAGTTGCCTAATAATTATGCACACCTGATATAGGGTGTTGATGTCATTAGACCACACCCCTTCTCATTACAGAGATGCACATCACCTAATATGCTTAATTGGTAGTAGGCTTTCGAGCCTATACAGCTTGGAGTAAGACAACATGCATAAAGAGGATGATGTGGTCAAAATACTCATTTGCCTAAGAATTCCGCACTGCCTGTAATACCAACTAAATATCTATGTCTAATGATGTTACAGCTTGACGTTGTGTGGACGTTACCACTATGATGTCTATCAGATGTTAGATTTTGGTTGCCATACCTGACGTCAGTATTTGACGTCAATATGACGTAGGTTTAAGATGTTGACTTGACGTTGGATTTTGGTCACTTTCAATCGCAACCTAATATTAACCAAATATCAACGTCGTTATTGAACATCAAAATAATGTTGTCCTTAGACGCTGGCTAGACATTGAATTTTGGTCATCTGACATCACTACCTAAATCAAACCTAATATCAACGTCTAATGACATTGTGTGCCTGCTGGGCATTAACTAGATGCACTACAGAATGTTACGTTTACACACACATGCACAAATTACAAGTAAATCATCAGCTTTTTTACAGCGTAATACTCACTACTCTTGAGTACTTTTGAAAGTTTTACTTTTTACTCATACTTTGAGTAATATTTACAACAGATACTTTTACTCTACTTGCACGACATTTTTAGGCAAGTTATGGTACTTTTACTTGAGTATGATTTTTCAGTACTTTTTCCACCACTGGTAAAACATAATTGCGAATTCGAAAATGAAAAAGCACCATTGAAAAGGCTTCCGTTTTGTCAAGTTTACTCTGCTTTCAGCTTAATTGTCCAACATGTTTACAGCAATGTCACGGTGTTTAAAAAAAAAGAACATTGTATTGACCTACTGTATAAAGCAAATAAGACAAAACACAACGTCACATCATTTGTTTCAGAAATTGAATAAGCACAACGTCCATATGAAAGCATCTGGCTGTCTGTCTTTGACATGACTGGACTTTGCTCCTCAGCACCCCCACACCTTGACGCTCATGACAAGAAAAGCACGTGTAGTTATCTTTTTTTAAGTGAGGTGTAAATCGCAGTCATGCATGAATGAATGAATTCTATTTTTGCACTGTTACACATAATAATCCATGATCACATTACACAATAATGAAGCCACACATTGTCAATGTTTTTTGAGACCCTTCCAAAATTTCACAAATCATGTTTTCAGGGGAGCCCACCCCTTAATTAGGCTTCCCCGTAGTTCACACCCTGGTAAACACAGTACAGTAGTCAACATTTGAAGTGGATCAAAATCTTTCATCAAAATGGTCAGTTTTGGAAAAAAACAGTTTGATCCACTTCATTTGTTGACTACTGTGTACATGAATATAATTCATATTTTTTTTAAAGTACAAACATTATAACTTCTTATTCCTGAATACTGGCTTGGAATGCTTACACAGTCACAGGCCTCAAAAATGCATGCAAATGATAACATTTTGGTAGCTTTGTAGAGTCACTGCAAAATGTAACCAATAAACATGTTTGCTTGTTTTTTTAAATGTAGCTACTGGTCAACTATATTACTAACTCCACATTTCAGAGCTTGTGAATGTGAATGCACATGTTGTGATATTGATGCTGAAATGATATATTGTGCATCCCTATTTGCCACCCAGAGTCTTTAAAAAACAAAACAGAAAATGCATTTGGCTCTGTCAATCATTAGCAATATGGCAGATCAGTATTAACCTGGCTACATGAAGGTATTCTGTTGTTTTACTCTCTGCATGAAACATAATGGTGATCAGGTTTTGTGGAGAAGAGCGAAAGTGTATTTTGGGCAGAACCCAACAGGTGAACGGGATCTTCAAAAGCTCCAGATGAAGTGAATCCGTCTCAAGAGAATCCCCTTCAAAGCAGACTTTATTAAAGACTAATGTGTATGCGTTCGCTCGGAGACGCCAGAAGACCGGAAGTGATTTTGCCATTTTCCTTCATCTTGATTCCCCAGTAGACCAGTAGACTCGATCCTTTTCAGTTTTTGCAGAAATGCTTGAAAGAGCAGATCAGCCAGCAATGGGAGTTCTGTCATCGTTTAAACAAAACCCAAGTGAATTTATAGGATGCAAGATAAAACTGCTCTTTTCCATGCAGCGAAAGCATGTAGCGATGTCAAGCTAGATAAAAGATCAAATAAAGCAGCCCAAATGATTTCTGCATAGTACTTCAAGTCTCCTAAAGATATACACCAAGAAAATATTAAATATGTCTATTTCCAAGTAAGAACCGAGAGAGTTCAAAGTTATTCTGAAGTAGAGAAATTGAAAGACATGAAAGAGGTGTTCGATACATAAATGAGCTGAATTCTGTCAGTTAACATATTAAATTGGCTCACAAATTATCCGTTCAGAGTGAGTCTGCAGTTAATAATTCACAAATTATCTTTTCAAGAGTGAATCTCAAGTCACCAACTCACTTATTCAAAATATTTACTGCAGAACGAGTCTGCAGTTAATGACTCACTGATTCAAATAATCTGTTTAGAGTGAGTCTGCAGTTAACAACTAACTGATTCAAATATTCAGTGCAGAATGAGTCTGCAGTTAAAAAGTGCGTTGGACATTAAGCACAGCTGCAGCCGGTGATCAACGAGATTAGCCGTGCCCAGGCGGGGGGGGAGTTGAAAACGGAGCCGTCAAGCCAGACACTTTGGGGCTCGAAGTTGCTGCTGTCATGATGACCGATCACATGGCGTGATCATTTATTTATTTTGTTTATTTATTGCAATAACAACAAAATATTTACAGTACACATAAAACAGAACACAGTCTCTACAAACTATAGTTCATTTTTAAACAAGGGAATTATGAATTAAATTTAAGTAGCCTACATAACAAACACATGAGAAATAAGTGGAAAACAAGAGGGCACATAAAAAGGAAATAAATATCCATATATAGGCCTATTAAACAAAACAATAAGCACAAATTTTTGGAGTTTAAACATCAGTCTTTGGGCTACTAGATGTTGAATGGTATGTCAATACTTTTCCAGAGCTTGTTTGAATATGCTAAAAAGGGTTTACATTTATTTACATTCATAAATATAAAACTTTCCAATATATATTAGTGTAAAACCCCAAAACAAGGTGTTTTGATTAAGTCTTAAACAATGATTATTTTGGATAATAAAAACATTTTTTAAAAAGCACT
Source organism: Danio kyathit (assembly GCA_903798195.1). Taxonomy (NCBI): domain Eukaryota; kingdom Metazoa; phylum Chordata; class Actinopteri; order Cypriniformes; family Danionidae; genus Danio; species Danio kyathit. The sequence goes on from LR812530.1 coordinate 39,665,400, forward strand.
TTAATCCATAGAGATTGAACAAAAGGACCACAATAACTAAATAGAAAATACCCAGAAAGAGCAGCTACATCAATGACACTTTTAGCATTTCTGCCTAAATGGCTTGAAAGAAAATAAAATATTTTATAATCATATATTTTTATATTTAATAAAATATTTTTTACTTGATTTGTTAAGAAATCTTCATAGGGGTGTCAGGATCAATGATGAAAATTATTTTGTTATAAGTCTGTAAGACTTATTTGAATTAATATTTGGTTATTCACTAAAATGTATAATACAGTAGTCTGTATAAAAAAGGCAGAATAAACCTGTTCAAACAATCTAGACATTATGAACAAATTATTTAACAAAAGATGATACTGCAGTAAAATATTTGTAGTCTTTTAATAAGCATGATGTGTACAAGATAGAGAGGGTGTGAACAGTTAATTGTTTGTTTTAAAATTTGGGAATCGGAATTTGTCCAGTAATAAACCCAAAACACACGTGGTTGTTGTCGCGCTGTGAACTCGGCCAATAGTGTAACATCAGTGTCGTCATCTTAGCTTCAGCAGGCGTTCTTCAGGTGCTGCGCGGTCTGACTCAATCGTCTGATCTCGGAGCGCTGTCGCGGTACTTTGATGCCACATGTGACAGTCACATGGCGTCAGTGCAGCATCAATCCGGCCAAAATTTCTAACCGGCATGCACCGCTTTAAGACAAATTTCGATCGGTCTGCGCAGCGCTGCATGAAGTTGAACGCACCTAATGACTCACTGATTCAAATAATCTGTTTAGAGTCTACAGTTAACAACTAACTGATTCAAATATTCAGTGCAGAGCGAGTCTGCAGTTAACGACTCACTGATTTAAATGTTCAGTGCAGAGCAAGTCTGTAGTTAATGACTCACTGAATCAAATATTCAGTTCAGAGCGAGTCTGCAGTTAATGATTCACTGATTCAAAATATTCAGTGGAGAGTGAGTCTGCAGTTAACCACTCACTGAGTCAAAATATACTGTTTAGAGTGAATCTGCAGTTAACAACTCACTGATTCAAATATTCAGTTCAAAGTGAGTCTGCAGTTAACCACTCACTGATTCAAAATATTCAGTGGAGAGTTTTAACACATTTACAAACAAATGATAAACTTTCACTCATTTGTGGTTCAACTTTGCAATTATTCCCAAATGCTCATGTCTTCTAAACTGTGGTGCCTGGTCAGCTATAATGACTTGACGTTGCATATTCTGCAACATGACCATTACGAATACGCACATTGAGATATTGATGCTGAAACTATATACTGCAACAGCCCTATATTTTACCATAGGCTACACACACACACACACACACACACACACACACACACACACACACACACACACACACACACACACACACACACACACACACACACACACACACACACACACACACACACACACACACACAAACACACACACACACACACACACAGAGCATTCTTACATGATCTGCAAAGAAATAGTCGCACCTTAGACCTCAAGAGAATGGTACAGCATCTGTGTGTTCTCCTGCTGTGAATATGGAGATGCACTCCACATTTCCACACAGACACACACCTTAATCTCATGGGAGAACCAGGGCCCGTTTGATCCCATCCAACACGGCACATGCAGCAGGCAGGGGGTATAATCATCCAGCCCGGACGTCCCCTGTGTCTCCCACCTCTCGCTCTCCTTTCATCCCTCCGCTTTTGTCAGCGAGTGTAGTGATGGAAAGGGCGCTCGTGGCGGAGTTCTAGAGATTTGCCGTTGTTTTGATCAAGTCTTGTGTGTGCTGGAGATGCATCACACACTACAGAGTGATGTTGCCTCCAACCGTGCCTTGTTATTTCAGGAAGTTTAAAAAAACGTCAGCTATAGGTAAATTAAATGTCATGTTTGTTGTGGTGAGGATGTTTTTACTGCAGTTTTAACAGAATATTCAGAGATTATGACTGGATGTGTACATATGATTGCAGCTTATTTGATGTTTGCATATACCTGTACTCCACTCATTTGCATAAAAGACATTTATTTTCAAGTGAGAAATGTGTAGTCTTGAGTTTAACAGGTAAAAAGTTAATCTTTTGTACAATTACAGATAATAAAATACAAATGTTGAGTATGCTTGCAGCCATTTGTTTTTGTTAATATTATTACACTGTAAAAACAAATCTTGCCTTAAATATTTTAGTTGAATCAAATTAACTTTTCAATCAATTAAGCTGACTAAATAATAAGTTAAACTTTGTATATCTTAAAAAATGTAGTTAAAACCTGATTAACATATTAAAATAAGTTAAAGCAACATAAAATATTTGTTGTCTTGACTTTTTTTTTGTCATTCCAGTTTTTACAGTGTATTTATTTTTTTACAATTTACAATAATGTTTCATTTGTTAATGTCTTAACTAACCTGAACTAATAATTAACCATTCTTGTACAGTAGCATAGTTAAACATTTACTAATGCGTTATTAAATCCAAATTAATTCTTGTGAACATTAGGTAATGCACTGTAAGGTAACAAGTGCTAACAATGAACTATATTTTCATTAATATTGTAAAAAAGGAAAAAATACTGTAGTAAATCAATTGTACGTTGTTTTTTTTTGTGTTAGTAAATACATTAACTAGTATTAAAGGTGCTGTATGCAAGTTTGACACCTAGTGGTTGAACTAGGTATTGCATTCCTGGATCAAAACACACGCAAGCGCAGGTTGCCAGATTGAGGACCAACAGGAGCGAGTCTGACCATGGAGCCTAAAGACTGATTTAAGGCTGATTTAAATTGTGTTCTAAATAAAAGCCACGGCACGCGATAGAAGGAATATTTTTATATTAAGAGGAGTTTTTGTTCTAACCGACATCTGGAATCTATATTTTAGAAACGGCTTCTATTTCTTGCAGCTGAACAACAGAAAACTGACAATGATCACCTCAGGTACACCTCATGTGCTTTATTCACACGCGGAGAAATTGTCACAGAAATGCCAACTGACCCAGCCGGGACTCGGACCAGTAACCTCCTTGCTGTGAGGTGACAGTGCTAACCACTGAGCCCCCGTGTTGCCCGGTACCACTAATATTTACTACTACTATTATTATTATTATTTTAAAATAAGAAGATTTTTTTGTTGTTGTTGTTGTTGTTGTTCAAATTCAGAGTCATACACAGTATGATATGCAGTGAAATGCTTACACAACCACTCTTGACCTTAAAACAATAACAATAATAATAATAATAACAACACTAAGAATCTAAACTATGAATATATATATATATATATATATATATATATATATACATACATTATGCAATAAAAAAAGGGCAAATATAAAATATTTTATTATTGCGACATATGTGGTTGTAGAAAAAAAGTAAAAAATTAAAATATAGAGCAAACGACCAGAGGTATTATAAATTTGGTTGTCTGTAGTTTATTAGATACAATTAAATTACATTGGTGCTAAAAGTAAGGAAATAAGTGAACAAATGCATGAATTCAGGTCATTTTTCAATCTTTTATTATTTCATTCTCCTGCACGCAGATGACTTTCATGTGGCTGTTCTCTGAAACGTCAACTTTAAATATTTACCGATGCCTCTTAAACACAAGACTGGTCATTTTCGAGTCCATTTCCTCCCTCTAATGTTCTGTCAGTGGGAGAACGCTGACTGAACTACACAATGCTCTGAGTCTATCATCCTGTCATGAATATTTCAGCGTTTCATCCAGTTCTCGAATGGTGCCGATAGCCTTCAGGGGAGCAGTTGTGTGTGCTGCTCACTACCCGAATTATCAAGCCAATGAATATCAAAAGCGCTCATTATGGAGGTTATTTTGGGCTGAAAGTCAGGTGTAGAAGTCAAAGAAGTCGTTTGGTGTATTTTCCAAGGAATAGACATCGTATTATTCCTCTATCAGCGCTTTTTAGAAGGTATTATCATGATGTTGGCATAAAATGCAAAAAAAAAAGGGTAACTTTAAAATGGTACTGTATAATAACAAAAAGAACTACATTTTATGGGTATTGTTTTATTGATCATACACATTCACAGTAAACATGTTTTAAACCAATGCAATTGTAAAATTATTATTAAGTATAAATGCTTTACAATATGGGCTCATTAGTAAACGTTAATGCGTTAATGTCATTAGTGAGAAAAGCTACATTTATTACAAACACTATATGTTAGCGTTAGATTAAAAGAAACACAAATTAGCATTATTAGCTCCATTTAAATAAAACTGTTAGGGTTAGGGTTAGGCTATCGATTTGAATTAGTTATTAAAATGATTAACTTAGAAATTAGGGGCGACGCAGTGGCGCAGTAGTTAGTGCTGTCGCCTCACAGCAAGAAGGTCACTGGTTTGAGCCTCGGCTGGGTCAGTTGGCTTTTCTGTGTGGAGTTTGCATGTTCTCCCTGCGTTCGCGTGGGTTTGCTCTGGGTGCTCCAGTTTTCCCCACAGTCCAAAGACATGTGATGCAGGGGAATTGGGTAGGCTAAATTGTCTGTAGTGTATGAGTGTGAATGAGTGTGTGTGGATGTTTCCCAGAGATGGGTTGCGGCTGGAAGGGCATCTGCTGCGTAGAAATGTGCTGAATAAGTTAGCGGTTCATTCTGCTGTGGCGAGCCCGGATTAATAAAGGGACTAAGCCGAAAAGAAAATGAATGAATGAATGAATTTAGAAATTAACTTCAGAGTTAACTGCAAACACACACTTACTAGTAGTTTTCACAGTAGTTTAGTTTAGTTTAATTCGCTGATGTTAGCCGGCAGCTAGCTCTCTGCTACTCTCACATGGTCACCCACTGAAGTTAAGCAGGGCTGCGTCCGGTTAGTACCTGGATGGAAGACCGCATGGGAAAGCTAGGTTGCTGCCAGAAGTGGTGTTAGTGAGGCCAGCAAGGGGCCAAGTTGATCTCAACCTGTGGACTTGTGCGAGTCCTAATGCCCCTGTATAGTGAAGGGGACTCTATACTGCTCAGTGAGCGTGTCTTTCGCATGAGACGTTAAACCGAGGTCCTGACTCTTTGTGGTCATTAAAAATCCCAGGGTGTCCATCGAAAAAGAGTAGGGGTTTAACCTCGGCATCCTGGCCAAATTTGCCCACTGGCCTCTGCCCATCATGGCCTCTAATCATCCCCATACCATAATTGGCTACATTACTCTGTCTCCTCTCCATCTATCAGCTGGTGTGTGGTGTGTAGTCTGGTGCAATATGGCTGCTGTCACGTCATCCAGGTGGTTGCTCCACACTGGTGGTGGATTAGGAGATTTCCCCAATGTGTATAACGAATTGAGTGTCCAGAAAAGCGCTATATAAATGTAAGAAATTATTATTATTATTATTATTATTATTATTATTATTATTATTTTTATTATTATTATTTGAATAATTAGAGCCTATTTCTAAGTGTTAAGGAACACTGTAAAAAAATGCTGGGTTCCACAAAATTCATGTTGTCACAACACAAATCAATTTTAGGAAAGTTAATTGTTTTTACAAATTTAAGTAGATTGAACATAAAACATTTAAGTTGTCCTAAAAAAAACTAATTTTAAATAAGTACACTGAAAAGAAAATTATTCAAAGATGAGTCGTTGGATTTACTAATTGTTTTTAAGTGATTGTAATTTATTTGAGCTGAAATTAAACAAATTAATTTGAACATTACTAAATATAATTTGTTTTTTTAAATTCAACACATAAATTGTTTGCAACAAATTTGCAGACATCATTTATTTCAGTGTAGTTTGAATTAGCAACGAGTCATTTTTTGAGTGAATGGAATAATAAAATATTGAAAATGCATAATAAATCAATACTCTGTAAATTTTTGCATTTGCTGCTGTGATGAACAATGCTGTGAGAACATAGCAGTCAGAATATTCTTAAAAATGTTTCTAAAAGTTGAAATATTTACGCACATATTAAGTGCCCACTATAACAGTATAATGCATGCTCATTGTCATGATATATTGTATTACACTCAAAAAAACTGAAAGCTGAAACGACACATTTCATGAGTGTTTTTTTTTTTTTTTTTTTCCCGGGACAACTTCGTTGTTTTATGTTCAATTCTCTTAAATTTGTTAGGTTAACGTAATCAAATTGTTTTGGGACAACATGAATGAATTGTGTGGAACCCTGTATTTATTTTTATTTTTAATTTTTTTTACAGTTAATTGAATATCTGCATTTGTCTATTTCACTCACAGATCTAATAAATTACTTTTAAAACACATGCTGGATTTTTGTTTGTTGTTGTCGGAGTAACTGAGGCACGTGCTGTAAAGGCAACGCCCTTTTCTGGAAAGGGGGTTGAGAACAGCAGTTCATTTGCATAAAAACACATATGAAAACTTATTTTTGTATTAATATTTGTGAAATGTATTCATTTTCATATGAAAGTTTTATTTTTGGGGTGGCACGGTGGCTCAGTGATTAGCAATGTTGCCTCACAGCAAGAAGGTCACTGGTTCAAGTCCCGGCTGGGCCAGTTGGCATTTCTCTGTGTTTGCATGTTGTCCCTGTGTTCGTGTGGGTTTCCTCTGGGTGCTCCCACAGTTCAAACACGTGCACTATAAGTGAATTGAATGAACTAAATGGGCCGCAGTGTATTAGTGTCTGTGTGTGTATGTGAATGAGAGCGTGTATGTGGGTTTTCCAGTACTGGGTTGCAGACGGAAGGGCATCCGCTGCGTAAAACATATACTGGATAGTTGGTGGTTCATTCCACTGTGGCGACCCCTGAAAAAAATAAGGGACTAAGAGGGAAAATGAATGAATGAAGTCTTATTTTTGCTTTTACATGAAGGGGCATATGGTATAATAAATAACCCATATTAAATTTCACAGACACATTCTCGAGACAGTAATAAGGGCCTGTTTACAATATGAGTCATTGTTTTCTGTGCTATTCATATCTATCTTTGGAGTTCTCTTTGATTAATATTTGTCTCAGGATTGCAGGTAATTTGTTTTGTCAGGGATGATCTTACACATGAATTGCTTTTATCTGAAAATGACTGAACCCTAATGAAGAGAGCACTCAATTATGAAATAGCAATTAACGGGTGCATTCCTGATGGGTCAAGCTGTTACTGTATCACTTTCCAGGAAGCAAAATGTCAGATTTTGCCTTAAAGACACTGAATTTATTCAGCCATGATGCTGAAGTGCTATCCTGAGTTGTCATGGCGACAGACTTAACACTTGTTCCCATGACACCAGTGATGTGTTAGAAACCTAGCGCTCATCCTCTGTCACTGTAAAATATAGATCAACTCCAAGTGTTTGTATTTACAAAATCAATTATTTATATTTTCCAAAAGTAACCAAGAATGTGGCATGCAGTTAGTGTTATATTTACTGATGCCCCTGATATCATGTTTGTAGCACGGGTTTATTTTTATGCCATGCTAGTGGAGCTGATCATATATGAGTTCGAGGGATTGCATAAATTTAAAAGTGATTGTGGTTGTAAAGCCATACCAGATCCATAAATGCATGTAAATGAATAATTGTAGTTTACATTTATTGATCTCATTCAGCATAATCAATATGAAAGTATATTTCTAGGTGAAAATGTAAAATCTCACAGTGGAAGAAATTCGGTCTGTTCTTTTAGTGTTTTTAAACATTTCTATGTTGTTGCTAGGGTGTTTATTAGGACTTATAATTATTATAGTATAGTATAGTATAGTATAGTATAGTATATACTATAGTATAGTAGTAACTATTTTAGTATCACTTTGTTTATTTTAACGCATTGTGTTGAATTGAAGTTCCATTGCATCTACATGCCAACTAATTCTCATTAGATTATAAGTAGACTGTTATGTTGGGGTTAGGGAATAACAGTTCACATGTACTTGTAAAGTTACTTATAGTCAGTCAAATGTCTGTTGAAGGAGCATATCAACAGATATTAAGCAGACAGTCTACTAATACTCAAATGAGAATTAATTGGAATGTACTGTAGTTGCAATGCAACTTTTAGTCAACTAAATGTGCACTAGGGACCAACAAAATAAAGTGTTATCATTACTTTTTGTGATAATTAATCGGTCAATACATTTTCTGTGGTAATTCTTTGTGTATTTTTCCTGATTTTTGAGGTTTGACATGACAGAACCCAAATTATTAAATGAAATGCACAAAAGTATATATAATATAGGGCTTCCAACAGGTTTGAAATATACTTGCAGTAGTAGCCAGATTAAAACTTGCCTTCTACCCACATCACATAAATAGTTAACTACTGTACTGTATGTGCGACAAACTATTTTTAACAGTATTTTTATTTTTAAATAAATTGTTATAAACGATTTCTTTTCAAATTTCTTTTTTCTTTTAAAAAAGACAAATTAAAAAGAAATCCACTATTTCTCATACTTATGCTGTTCAGTAGCCATGGGCACCCACTGACAGGTAAAACCTGCTTCTCATTCAAGTTCAGGTTGTTTTATTGGCATGACATTTTGTACAGTATTGCCAAAGCGTTTTAGATGTATAAAATATGTAATATATAGACATCATCACATCAATAAAATATACAGCAAATGAAAAATAAATAACAGAAAAAAGGAATACAGACAATAGCCCTTTTCACACATACAGACCTTTGCGGAAAATGACCGGCAATTTACCGGAAGGCTCTGTATGTGTAAATAGGCCCTTGTTGAAAATACCGGTAAATTCGTTATCTTCCGGAAAGAGAAGAGCACCTTTCACACAGTGATACTGGTAAATATCCAGAAATTTTCTGGAAAGACTTTACCGGCAAATTAAAAAAAAGCGCTGTTCACACAGGCGAATTTTTCTGGAAAAGACCACTCACACATCCATTCCAAAATACCGATAAATTCTGACACCATTAACCAGAACTGACCTCCAAACGGCTGCGCTTGTATTTGTAAACATTTGACTACATTACAAACTCTGTGGATGGATATTGTGAACAATTTCGATGAAAACATATGGTGGAACACTTTCACATGTCGAGATGTACATAATATGTGTGTGTGCTGGCGCTCACCGGCTGCTTCACGTGCACACGTGTCAGAGCTTGAAGGTAAACAAACAACGGTTTACCATAAGCATTTTAGCAATAATTTTTTTACACAATTGGCATTAAGAAGGAACATAAAATGTTATCTGACTAACATCTAGCAGCTGAATGTGTCTGGAAAAATATTCAAAGGCTTTTATTTTCAAAAACTGTGCGGATGTGAATGCTTGTTCTGATTGGCTAAAGTAGACGTCTCACGTCAGCACGTTCTAAACGTGAACGCGATCTTTCCGGCAATCTTCCTTCTGCGTTCACACATAGCAGCAGCATTCCGGCAAATTACCGGTAATATTACAACTTTTCTTTCCGGAATATTGCCGGAACGAATTTACCGGTATTTTCAAAAATGGCCCGTTCACACATACAGACGGTCTGTATGTGTGAGAGTGGGTAAGTTGTAGCATTATTGGTGTATATATATATAAATATAAGCTTTAAGCTAGTTAACCTAAATAATCTAGTTAAGCTTTTAAATGTCACTTTAAGATGTATAGAAGTGTCTTGAAAAATATCTAGTAAACTATTATTTTATGTCATCATGGCAAAGATAAAATAAATCAGTTATTAGAGATGAGTTATTAAAACTAATATGATTATATTTAGCAAATATTTAGAGAAATGTTCCTTTCTTGAGTTACTGAGATGTGAGATATTATATTTGCTGTAATTTGCAACTGTCTCTATACTGATATACATGTAGCAAAACAAAGAGATTATGGGATTGCAGGAATGCTTATATAATGTCTAGTTAAATTGCACGCAAGCAGCAAAGATTGATCTTAGGATTTAAGAGTGAATATTTATTTGTTACAACACAAGCATGGAAGTTTTAAGTGACATTTCCTGTTTTCAGATATTTAAACAACATTGTATTTGTTTGTTATACTGAACACGTGTATCAAGCCAGTGGCTCAGTGGTTAGCACTGTTGCCTCACAGCAAGAAGGTCGCTGGTTTGAGTCACGTCTGGGTAAGTTGGCATCTCTGTGTGGAGTTTGCATGTTCTTGCCGTGTTCTTGTGGGTTTCCTCCAGATGCTTCGGTTTCCCCCACAGTCCTAAGATATCTGCTAAAAGTGAATTGGATGAACTAAATTGGCCATAGTGTGTAAATGTGAGTGTGTATGGGTGTTTCCCAGTACTGGGTTGCGGCTGGCCCATAGTTGCTGGTTCGTTCCGCTGTACATTTGCACCCCATGAAATATTGAAGTAGAAAAACTCAAATGGTATTTTCTGCAGCAAAAGAAAATCTTTATATACAGCTTCTTTTTCCAGTAGAGATGTGGCTTGGGCCAGTTCCAATAAATTATTTACATCTGTCTTATCATATGCCAGGGAAAAAAGAAGTAATCTAAAACCATAATTGCAGAAATGAGTAATAATCTAAGCATCTTTCATGCCAAATATGTCACATTTTGATATTCTCCATAATGGTAAAACATCCCCTCTTGGAAAGCCCCCTGGTGTAGAAGTGGGCCAAAGGCAGAGCGAGATCCACCATACATTCATGTTGTGTTTGGAGAGGAACTGGACAGGAGTGGGAGGACAGATTTATGTGGCCTTTTACACGGTACTCTATGTGCTTGTGTTAATAAACACCCTCGGAGCACTGCTGATTGTCAGGAAGGAGGACGGAGGTGGGCTGTGTTTAGTTGTTTTGTTTCAGGGCGAAGATACAGTTTGTCAACAGACGAGTGTTCATTTCGAAAAAGTTCATTGAGAGTATTACTAATACATTTTGTGGGTGGATGGTGCATGCAAATGTAGTTATGAAACGAGGCCAGGAACATTCATTACTGGCGTAGCTGAGAAACAGACTGGCTATTCCTGGACTGACCTGGAATTGTTTTGACTTAATGGGTCAAGGTTTAGATGGTTAGCATGGTCTCATTAGCCCCTAGCTGAAGAATTTTTTAACTACACCATACACTGTAAAAATATCCATAAATTAGCTTTTTTTGGCGTATTTTGTGATTCATGTTTTTATCTTTTAGTTTATTTATGCTTTACAATTGCATTATGGGATCTTGATCTTTCCTCCAACAACTTGTAACCTTGAAAATTTTGAAAAAGGTGGCTTTTATTAACATTTTTAATAGTTTAAAGTGATATATTGTCTGGGTTGGTGTTGTATATTACGGTACAAAAAACTTGTAATAAACTGCTAGCACATTTTCAGTTACTTTACTATTTTCTCTCTGTAATATTTCATATACATTATATTATTTTAAGCTACTAAAATGTCAATAAAAGTCACTTAGTTAAACTGCAGAGTTGAATTTTCAACATCAAACGTCAACCGAGCAGAGATCAAGGTCTCATAATGCAATTCACAACTGTAAATAAACGGAAAACACTTTTGAATTGCAAAATACAGAAACTTACAGTTCTTGTTTACAGTGTATATTTAAATGCAGTATTGTTACATTTATATGATATACTCAGGGCTTGACATTAACTTTTTTGATCACCAGCTACTGTGGCTAGTAATTTTCCAACGTTAATAGCCACTCTGCTTTTTCACTAGCCATAATTTTGTTGTTGGGAATATATATTTTATATGCATAAATTTTATATTGACATGCTAAAATACTTGATTTCAATTTTGTGTTATGTCCCCATGCCTCCTCATTAATTTCACTTTTTGTGTGTCATGTATGAGCTTGTTCAATGAGCATGAACAAATAGGTCATGGTTTCATAGTGTTATATTGCAATTAGTTTTTATTTCACATGACTTTTAAGGGTTTACCAAATTTATCTCTGACCACACCAAACAATAATTATTTCTTATCCACAAATTTTAAATGTGTCAAAACAAGCAAAATACTGTATAGCTGTATACTATACTTTTTATTTAACAAAATTATTGTTAAATGTTTAAAAACATTATTGTCATGTATCTAAAACTACGCACAGTAATCTGTCCTGGCCAAAGGTCTCTCAGATCACCAGTTAACTACACATAGGTAAATGGAGAGTTAATCTCCCATTAAAGCAATATTGTAAAAAAATAAAATAAAATAAACCATATTAACAAAAATACAAGCAAATAAAACCGTAAGCAAATGAAAGCAGTTAAAAAACATACTGTGTGGGATAATGAAAGGATCTGTTCAAATTGGAAGCAATCGGTGCTGCTTACAAAAAGACAATTTGAGCTCTTGAAAGCAGCAGGACTGTGGGTGCATGTTCATCACTTTTTGTCTAGTCTATTTGAAAGAGAACTAATCACAGTTGCGTTTCCAGACACGGTTGCTTCACGAAAGAAAACAGGAGCGTGCACGCGTTTTAAGCAGTCGCGCGCATCACATCAGCTGTTAGCGCGAGTGATCATCCTCTCATTCGATATTCACTTGCTTTCTTCTGCTCGCGTGATCACAATTATTTTTGTCAGTCGTGCTGCTTCTCGATTCTAAGATCACAGTTTCACGCATATTGGGTCAACCTATTGTCGAACCCTGGTTTTAAGAAAACTACAATTTAAAAATTATTATTATATGGCTAGTGGGATTGTCTGTCTAACCCGCCACAGCTAAAATATACCCACATTTGGCGGGTTGGCAGGTGTTAATGTAAAGCCCTGGATATACTTATAGTGAAGAACCATCTTGAAGAATATCAGGCCAAACCAAAATTTGTTTGGAGGAATTTCAGAAACATTCAAGAAGAGTTTGAAAACCTTTGAACTACCATTGGTCTATGGCTGTTTGGGAAATATGTGGGTGTGGCTCTGGGGCTCCGCCTACTTTCTGTGTTTTTTTTTTTATTTAGATGTCTGTGAGTAAAAGTATAAACTCGAAGAGCTGCTTAATAGAAAGCAGTGAACGAAAGTGAAACATGCTGTTTTCTTACTGTAACAGTGCATTATTTGAAGAAGTCTACAGTGTAGTAAAGTGGTATATGATAAACATGATGTGACTTTTCTTGACTGGAGAGCAAAATTGCAGAGCTTGCGCACAAATTAAATGCCATTATCAGCTGCTTTCCTAACTGTTGTTTTCTTAATCGTGTAATTTTGAATTTATGTTTGATGAATTAAACTACTTTGGTTCAAATAAATGTAGGTGTTAAGAAGCACAATGTTAAAATGAATGGTAATATTGTGAAATATTATTACATATTAATATAGTTATTATTATGTGACACAAATATTATTACTGTCTAAAACAATACTTTTCTATTTTTAAAGGGCCATGAAACCCCTCTCTTTCGCTTCAAGTCTACCTCAGAATTTTTTTTAAACTGCTTCATGATGGGTGTGGAGCGCTGCGAGCAGAGGGAGGAGTGGGTGTGGCCGCCAGAGCAGGGGAAAAAGAGTCTGAATGCAGACACAGTGATTAGCAGTGCAGCAGGTCTCTTGCCCTATCTATTTCAACCACTAGCCGTGCCGGTAATCTGGAGGATTTTAAACATGTGCGAACACAGCAGCATGGATATATGTGATGTGTCTGAATGGTAACGAACTCAACTGATAAAAGACAAAGTCCGCCATTCTCCAATTCTCGTACAGCTCTCCCAACAAAAATGCTTGCTGCAAACCAACAGCTTTATTATATCAGCCCTGACAGCATCACGGCAACATGCAACTCTTCATGAATGGCTAAATACGGTGTGCCATGTGCGGACACAGTCTCACCCAGTCATTGGGTCTCACAGCTTGGCAGGTCTGCCTTACCTTCGGTAAGCATGTGCTCTCAAGAATAATTAAGCAGCAGGGTCTTCTCATAGGATAAGAAAACTCAGCTATGAATAACAATGAGAAACCGATGCGTCATCACTCCACTAGCAGTTTCATGCTACGATTTTGATCCCGCCTCAAAAAATGTATTTAAACCTAGAAGATGAAATTAGCTGACAAAAGCTCAAAATTTTCCAGTTTTCCCACAATTAAAGCTGGCAGAAGCTAACGTTGTCTTAACTGATGCTCAGCACACACAAATCTGTTAAAATCTCAAAAAAGAAAAACAAAAGTACTCCAGGGTTTCTTGAACTTTTAAAATTATTTATTTCTTCATTGGGAAAGCAACATATTCAGCAGGCATTACATTTTTCTTCAGTGTCTCATGATCTTTCGAAAATCATTTCAATATGATGTTAAAAACGATTATATTTGCTGAATGTGGAAACTGCTGTATTTATTAACTGATAACAACAAATGTAAAAAGAACTGCATTCTTTCGGAAATTTATTTATTTATGTCTTTACATTTGACCTGTATAAATATACCTTAAAAAACAATGTATTGATAACAAAGATTTGATCACAAGCAATTTAACTTATTTTCACAACAGGTTACTTTATTTTAAGATGTCCTTGTTACAGTGTAACTAATAATTTAAGTACTAAATCATATTATTAATTACATACAGTTGAAGTCAGAATTATTAGCTCTCCTGACTTGTTAGCCCTGTATATTTTTCCCCAATTTCAGTTTAACAGAGAGAAGATTTTTTTCAACACATTTCTACACATACTAGTTTTAATAACTGATTTATTTTTATCTTTGCCATGATGACAGAACATAATATTTTATTGGATATTTTTTCCAGATACTAATATTTAGCTTAAAGTGACATTTTAAGGCTTAGCTAGGTTAATTAGGCAAGTTAGGGTAATTAGGCAAGTCATTGTATAATGATGGTTTGTTCTGTAGACTATCGGAAAAAAAAACATTGCTTAAGATGGCTAATAATATTGACCCTAAAATGGTTTTTGAAAAATTAAAAACTGCTTTTATTCTAGCCGAAATAAACCAAATTAGACTTTCTCCAGAATAAAAAATATTATAGGAAATACTGTAAAAAATTTCTTGCTCTGTGAAACATTACTTGGGAAATATTTGAAAAAAATCTTCACAGGAGATCTAATGATTTTGACTTCAACTGTATATGGTTAGGGTTAGAATGCGGATTAGGTTTAGGGTTAGTTGCATGTAATTACGCATAATTAACTGTAACTGCTACAGTATAATACATGTAACAAGGACACCTTAAAATAAAATTTTGCCCAACAATATTATTCATAATTGTGATCAACTTAAAGAACAGCAGTCTTTTTTTTCTAAAAAGCAGCTCTGTCTGCCGTTGAGATTGTCCTAACCTCAGTCTGCTCACAGATTGAAGATGACAGCGGTGGGAAGCGTCTGCTCTTTGTTCTGTCATCTCTCATGGCCGCTTCAGGATGTTTCCTGTGTGTTTTTGTCATCTGGCGCTCTGATGTGGGTATACAGAGGTGTTGAGGATGGCATTTGTCAGAGGAGCTATGTGAAAATGAAAGTGGTCACACAAGGTCTCCAGGGGAGTGCATGTGTCTGTGCAAACAGCTCTGGAGTCAGATGTTACAGTGCTTGAAGGCAACACTATCAAAATTCCTTGTACTTCTTTTTTAAATTTTGTGCAGTTCTCTCTAAATGTTTAATCTACAGTAAATATTTTCCTTTTCCTCAAACATATTTTTTTTTTACGTTATACAAGATCTAACTTGATGTTTTAAGTCAGTTTAATGTAATGTTGAAACTTGTAAAGTTGTAAAGCTTGTAAAGTTAATATGATTCAACACAAAATAATGATAGTACAGCAATTATCATTATTTATGTATATTTTTAAAGATGCAACAAATTTTTGGCCCATAATTATTATATTTTTTGTTTTCGTTAGAAAGAGTAAAATGGCAGAAAACATGAGACGGAAAAAAGACCATTAAATGCAATCAATAAAATCTTACTGTAAATAAAATGTTATTGTATTCCAGTATTCCACATAATCAAAATAGTGACCTTTAAAAATCACATTTGATCTCTTAGAAAACTTTTTATAAATTCAGTTATTGAAGATGTTTTTATTTATTACATTGTATAAATAAATACTGCTGTATTTAGAGTTTAAGGGTAACTGTAATAATGTCATTTTAATATTTGTGTGCTGTATTGGGATAATAAAAGTCTCTTGCACATTCCTCTGAAAACAAGCCTTCCGTACAGAGAACTACTTCAACACACAAAGTGGCATTTAAAACATCGGTGTAACTAAATTTTTAATACTGTTAAATTTTTATTTATTTATTTATTTATTTATTTATTTATTTATTATTTTATTATATTTATTATTTTCTCAAACATTTTTTACATTATACAATATTAAACCAGTTTAATGTAATGTAAGTTGAAACAACTTGTAAAGTTAATGTGATTCCACAAATTGTTTTGGCATTGCAGCCATTATTATTATTATTTATTTATTTTTTAATTATTTATTTATTTTTAAGGATGCACCAAATTTCAGGATTTATTTATTTTCCTCAAACATTTTTTTTTTTTTACCCCATACAAGATTTAACCTGATGTTTTAAGTTTAAGTTGAAAGAGCTTGTAAAGTTAATTTCATTCAAGAAAAACATATTTATTGCAGCTAATATTATTCATTTATTTATTTATTATACTTTTAGGGATTCACCAAATTTTTGGCCTAATTTTAGGCAGCAAAAAAGACCATTAAATACAAGCTATAAAAATTTACTGTAAAAAAAAAAAATTATATTCTATTATTGTACTTTATAGACATAATTATCAAAATAGTGCCCTTTTAAAAATGGCATTTGATCTCTTTGCGAACTTTTTTATAAATTCCTTTATTAGCGATTTAATTATTTTTTTACATTGCCACATTTTTTTATGTTCAAAGGTGTACTCTTTATTTAAACTATTACCATTGTTAAACTGTAATGTCATTTTAATATTTGTGTGCTGTATTGAGATGATAAAAGTCTCATGCACATCTCATGCAATCTCATGCACATTCCTCCGAAAACAAGCCTTCCATACAGAGGACTACTTCAACACACAAAGTGGCATTTTCATTAGTTCTTTTAAAACATAAGCTTAACTCAATCTTTAATACTGTTTTTATTTAAATTTATTTTCGCTGCCTTGCAAGTGCTTCTATTTCATTCAGGAAATGCAAATCTAGTTACTTCAACATATGTGGCTCAGAGCTCAAGCCGGAAAACAATTTGTTCCCATATCAAGCATGCATGCATACACTTACTGTATATTATAGCAGTTTGCCACTTGGCAGTTTATTACAGCGATTTTACTCAAGTAAAGTATGCTGGCCCTCTTAAAAGCCCATTATAAACACAAAACTATCGTTAGAAACTTTTCTTCATCTGCAAAAAGCAATAAGACTAAGAGGCCAGCGTTTAATAATTAATATGTAATGTAGACTGCATTAATATAAATTCAGCTGATGTGCAGTCAGTTTGAACCGAATTCACTCAATATGATTTTCGAGCCAGGACCATTTTATAATGTGCATTATTTATACACGCATATGAACACAGCATGATTTGCTCTTCGGCACCATCAATCACAGTTATGGCTCCTCCGTAGCCTGTGGTCAAAGCATTATTATCCTCTCTATCTGAAGAATTAAACGGTAGCGCAGATTTATAAGAGGAGAGTTACGGTTTGATCGTTGACAAGTGGTTTTCTGCGAGTGGGGGAAAAAACACCTTTGGTAGTTATCATATCCTACTATGGCTTTGTCCTGGAGGCCAGCTTTCCCTTTGTCCAGGCGTTTTAATTGACAACGCCTGGCTGTAGTCCCATTCCACCGCTGCAGGAGTCTTCCAGCCAACCTCACGCTGACATATTGTTTCACAGCCGCGTAATTAAGGCTTATGCCTTGCAATGACAGCAGAGAAGCTTTTTACTTCATCTCATGTGTCTCTTATACCATAAAGAGGGTTTTTAGTGTTTTCGAAATGCTGGATATAGAATTATGGTAAATTGCAGTTGACGTCAAGCCGAGTTGTCATAAATGTGCATGGCCAGACTTGACGTTGAGCACATTTTCCCCGCAAGCTTGGATAAAAAATATCCATAAATCTGATATTCTTTGGAGAGTTTGTCCATTGTCTGTGTGTACTAGCCTGTCAAATTACAGATGAGTAGTGTCACAGTTGGATAAACAACAGTGTATAATGGAGCGAATTTTATTTCAGTGTCAATGCTTCTATTTCAACTGGAAAAATATTGTAGAAGTTGATCCTGAAGATAAAATATAGGTGCTTTTCTGTCTGAACTACACTTTCGGCAACAAATACTGTTGCTGGAATTTGTTTTTGTGCATTTCTAGACTTTAAAAACAGCCACAAGCGGTTATTAAAAGGACCTGTGCGCCTTTTGGAAGCCGTGTTCCTCTAATCAGCGTTATTGACCTCATAAATATGCAAATACAAATGTTAAAGTGGGGTTTACAAATGCGCAGTGTGAAATCTTCAAACCTGAATATCTAGGATTAATTACTACCCCAAGGGGAGAATATGAACAGTGTGAAACAAGATAACTCAGGATTATGTTTATGCAACGCATTTTTAGCATTTATTTACAGGCAATAAGGAAAGTGGAGTGTGAAGAGAGAGAGAGAAGGAATGGGATCAGGACGTGACCCAGACTGAATCTTTGCATATGAGTCACGGCCAGCAGCTCTTACTGTAGAGATTACTGGGGAGAAGTTTGCTGCTGGTAACATAAAGATTGTTGTATATATTTGTAGGCTTGTCACGATATCTAATTTTTGTTGTATGATATATTGCACCAAAATGTATTGCGATGACCGATATTATTGTCATTTTAAGACCATTTTATGAATGTTAACGAAAAAGTGCAAGGTAAAAAGTAACAGAGGCTGCGATATCTGCTACCAGATCTATTTTCAGTTGTCAGATACCCACATGAAAATATACTATAGTAATTTATAGGAAATACTATACTATATTATAGTTTTTTAACCATACTGACACTGACACCACCAATAGAGACAGAGATGTTGCACAATCAACTTAAATATTGCTAGAATTGGTTTTTATGTATGAGTGATATATATTGCATCACCAAAAATGATCGAGGTCATGTCCATGTGTTGTACGATAGGTCGATATATTGACAGGCCTATATATTTGATGAAAAATACTGTAAAAATAGGTACAGTTACGCTACTGCATGTGGTTCTTTTTTTTTTTTAAAGATTTAAGATTTAGTTATGAACATTTCCTTTGCAAGGATGACTCGCAGTTTTATGGTTTGTTAATTTACAGAAAATGCTCATCTTAACTGAATTAGATTTTGGTATTTATTAAACATTACTTTTGGTATTTCCCTGACACATTACAGTTTGGTTCAGTTACAGAGATTTTGGGATCTTATTGCGACTCCATATTTATGTTGCTTAAAGGTGCAGTATGCAAGTTTGACACCCAGTGGTTGAACTAGGTATTGCACTCCTGAATGCAAAACAAATGCAAGCGCAGGTTGCCAGATTGAGGACCAACAGCAGCGAGTGATTTAAACCGTATTCTAAATGAAAGCAGCGGCACCCAATAGAAGGATTATTTTCCATATTAAAGGAGTTTTTATCCTAATCAACAGCTCAAATTGATATATTAGAAAAACGTCTTCTATTACTCACAGGTAAACAACAGGAAACTATGACAATGATCTCCTCAGGTAAACCTCATGTGCTTTATTCAGTGTGAAATGCTAATAATGTGAGTTTGAATGCCATTTTACATGACATTTATTGCCTTATATGAATGCAGCAGCAGATAGTTCACCTCAGATCTTGAAAATAAAATAAACCGTTTGAAATGGAACTTTAGAACTAAACACATATCAGTGAATATGTATTAATTAGGTTATAAACCTTACCAATTCGTCAGTGGGTGCATATTCTGTGCTTCTGAATGGCTGTAATTAAATTTCAGTCGTGTTTCATCTGGTGCAAACACCCAGATTGCTTATTACTGCAAATCTCATCACGTAGCCTGCTAGTAGGACATGGGGTTACGATGTAACTTGCTCACCTAATGTTTACATTACTAATATTTATATAATTTGGTAATTAATAATTAATAATAATAATTAATCATGTGGAACTGAACCTGCGTCTCATTTTGAAGTTTGCTACTGTCCACTGGAGGTCGTATTTTGGTCACGGACACATGCTTTCAGAGCCTTTCTGACAGAATGAATGGAATGCGTGGTTTTCCACCAAGGCAACCCGGGGTGCTGAAATATAATTGTCTAAACTGGCATTGGGCTGGTTAACAGCGTTCCAGCACAGAAAACACATTTTCAAAGCAGAATATCTGACTTTAGCATTGTTTTTCAGATAAACAAGAATCTCCACCTAGCATGTTTCTTAAATATCTGCAAACATATTATGCTATTTTTATGCTTTAGAAGAGTCAAAAACGTACATACAGCACCTTTAAGTTTTTTTAATGGTCACATTCCTTATGTGGGTAATTTTTTTATGCAGCTGATGCTTTTTTCAATAATGCTTTACTTAAAGGAGTGTTCATAAGAGTGTCATAAAACCTTTATAATCATGTCATAAATGTGAATGAGATTTTATGCATGCTTATGATCAGTTATGACATTTTAAATGCTAAGATGACATTACCAAGACAACATAACTTGTCATAAATCTGTCAGGCCATTTTAAACGTGTCATGAATTTTATAACGTAATATATTTTTTGAACTACAATGGTACAAGCTGGGCGGCACAGTGGGTAGCGCTGTTGCCTCACAGCAAGAGCGTCACTGGTTCAAGCCTCAGCTGGGTCAGTTGACATTTCTGTGTGGAGTTTGCATGTTCTCCCAGTGTTCGCGTGGGTGTCCTCCAGATGCTTCGGTTTCCCCCACAAGTCCAAAGACATGCGCTGTCAGTGAATTGGGTAGGCCAAATTGTCCGTAGCGTATGCGTGTGAATGATAGTGTATCGGTGTTTCCCAGTGATGGGTTGCAGCTGGAAGGGCATGCGCTGCGTAAAGCATATGCTGGATTAGTTGGCGGTTCATTCCACTGTGGCGACCCCTGATTAATAAAGGGACTAAGCCGAAAGTGAATGAATGAATGGTGCAAGCTGAATATGTCATTAAAATGTCATTAAATATTAATGGTGCTCTTAAAATATATTTGACAGAGTAATTACACTTTTAATCAGACATTATAATGACAAATACAGTTCATTCCACTGTGATTGGAAAAATATTCATGACACAATTATAATGGCTTCATGACAATCATGTCAATCATGACATCTGACATGTTCATCTATTTTTTGACAAAAAAGATCATTTGTAAATGTAATTAGAAAAAAATAGATTGAAAACATTAAATAATAATAATAATAATAATATCTTCTTACATTTATAGTGCTTTTCTGGACACTCAAAGCACTTTACACATTTTTGGGGGGAATCTCCTTATCCTACACCAGTGTGCAGCATCCACCTGGATGACGCGACTGCAGCCATATTTCGCCAGACCACACACACCACACACCAGCTGATTGGTGGAGAGGAGACAGAGTGATGAAGCCAATTATGATATGGGGATGGTTAGGAAGCCATGATGGACAGAGGCCAGTGGGCAAATTAGGCCAGGATACCAGGGTTAAACCCCTACCCCTATCAAAATATCAAAATACCTTCTCTTCCCATCCAAAGACACAATAAGGACTGTACATGTGAACACTTTATTCTATTTCAAAATGAAAGAAAAATTGTAAGCATCTATTCATTCCATTGTCAGTAGCAGATGGCCATCCTGAGATGTTGAAGCTGTCCCAGCATGCAATGCCATGTGATGCGGCTTCACATTATCTATTAATGTCTTTGCTGTCACTTTTGATTGATTTAATGCGTCCTTGCTGAGCAAAAGTATTGATTTCTTGCTTTCCCAAAACAATTTAAGTAGCATGTCTAGTCAATTACTTTCCTGAATGATCTGCATTTCCCAGATGTGTAAGCCGTGACAGATAAGCTCCAGCATTTGTCTGAGCGAAACGATTCACTTTGCTAGAAAAAGACACACTTTGGCCTTTCCTCGGTCGCTTTGTCTTTAAAGGAAATCAATTTTCCTTAACAGAGGCCTTGATATCTGAAGCGACAGAGAACATCACCCCCATGGCTACAAGATCTTCCGACAGTTGAAGTCAGAATTATTAGCCCTCCTGTAAATTTTCTTTTTCAAATATTTCCCAAATTATGTTCAACAGATTTATGAATTTTTCACAGTATTTCCAATAATATTTTTCTTCTGGAGAAAGTCTTATTTGTTTTTTTCGGTTACAATAAAATACCAAAAAATAATTTACCATAAAATACAAGATGTTAAATTACAGACATTTACCATAAAATACTGGATGTTAAATTACAGACATTTACCATAAAATACTGGATGTTAAATTACAGACATTTACCATAAAATACTGGATGTTAAATTACAGACATTTACCATAAAATACTGGATGTTAAATTACAGACATTTACCATAAAATACTGGACGTTAAATTACAGACATTTACCATAAAATACTGGATTTTAAATTACAGACATTTACCGTAAAATACTGGATGTTAAATTACAGACATTTACCGTAAAATACTGGATGTTAAATTACACACATTTACCATAAAATACTGGACGTTAAATTACAGACATTTACAGTAAAATACTGGATGTTAAATTACAGACATTTACCATAAAATACTGGATGTTAAATTACAGACATTTACCATAAAATACTGGATGTTAAATTACAGACATTTACCATAAAATACTGGATGTTAAATTACAGACATTTACCATAAAATACTGGACGTTAAATTACAGACATTTACCATAAAATACTGGATTTTAAATTACAGACATTTACCGTAAAATACTGGATGTTAAATTACAGACATTTACCGTAAAATACTGGATGTTAAATTACACACATTTACCATAAAATACTGGACGTTAAATTACAGACATTTACAGTAAAATACTGGATGTTAAATTACAGACATTTACCATAAAATACTGGATGTTAAATTACAGACATTTACCATAAAATACTGGACGTTAAATTACAGACATTTACCGTAAAATACTGGATGTTAAATTACAGACATTTACCATAAAATACTGGACGTTAAATTACAGACATTTACCGTAAAATACTGGATGTTAAATTACAGACATTTACCATAAAATACTGGACGTTAAATTACAGACATTTACCGTAAAATACTGGATTTTAAATTACAGACATTTACCGTAAAATACTGGACGTTAAATTACAGACATTTACCGTGAAATACTGGACGTTAAATCACACACATTTACCATAAAATACCGGACGTTAAATTTCAAACATTTACCATAAAATACTGGACGTTAAATTACAGACATTTGCCATAAAATACCGGACGTTAAATTACAGAAATTCACTTAAATTTAAATTTCTGGTTAATTTCTGTAACTTACTGTCTATTATTGTATGGTAAATGTCTGCAATTTAACGTCCCGTATTTTACAGTAAATGCCTGTAATTTAACGGCCGTTATTTTACTTTTTTCCGACACCCCAGCTGCCAAAAAAAACAACATAAAATAACGGATTTTTTTTACAGTGTAGTTAAGCCTTTAAATGTCACTTTAAGCTGAATACTAGTCTTGAAAAACACCTAGTAAAATATTATGTACTGTCATCATGGCAAAGATAAAAGAAATCAGTTATTAGAAATTATGCTCAGAAATGTGTTGAAAACATCTTCTTTCTGTTAAACAGAAATTGTGGAAAAATATATACAGGAGGGCTAACAATTCTGACTTCAACCCTATACTGTATAATCCATTCTTTTTTTTGTGGTAAAAGTGAAGCTCCAGAATCAGTATGTTTGCATGTGCCCGTGGCGGTTAATTGAAACTCTCAGAACGAAGCTTAAAATGAAATGCCATTAAAAGCCTTTGTAGGAAATTGGTGTCTTGCTGTTGTTGGTGTGTTTTTGCTGTCTCTCGCACTTTCGTTTTAAGTGCATTCAAAAGGACGAGGAGATAGCGCTCGCCACCCCTAAAGGTTTAATCACAGATAACATTTGAATTTGAATGGCTGGTGAGAGGATATCATTTTCCCATCTCCAAGGTTCAGCTCTTAGCTTTGGGCTCTTAGAGGTGGTTCAGGGATTTTGTGAAAAGAGAGTCTTCTGAACAATTGCACTTTGAACGCATTTTATGCCTTTGTGCTCAAGGCTGCTCACATCACCACTAACACTTGACATTTTGAATGTTAACCAGTTCCTGTGAAAACACTTCAGATCTGACAAAAAAAGAGGATCAGCTTATCCAAGCGTGTGTAAAGATTTGCGCAACATATGCAAATGTTGGCATGGAGTCTCCTGTTAGTGTTAATGCATTTGTTATTTGAAGAAGGGAATTATTTTCAGACTTGTTGATGAGTTATATTCTAAATGTGTTTTCATTGTTGTGAAGTAATGTGTGAAGTAATTTTTGAGGATGTGATTTTGTTTTTTTTAAAGAAACAACTTAAACTGTCTTATAACATATTGGTGTGGGTACTACATATCAGAATTAATATAATATAATATAATATAATATAATATAATATAATATAATATAATATAATATAATATAATATAATATAATCAGTGGCGGCTGGTGTTAAAAAATGTGAGGGGGGCGCATTTTAAAAGCCATTAAAAGCCA
Source organism: Danio kyathit (assembly GCA_903798195.1). Classification (NCBI taxonomy): domain Eukaryota; kingdom Metazoa; phylum Chordata; class Actinopteri; order Cypriniformes; family Danionidae; genus Danio; species Danio kyathit. Next base: position 39,690,049 of record LR812530.1, read on the forward strand.
TTTTTCAGTGATGTACCAAAAAACAAAAATGACTAAAGCATACAATAAATGCATCACAAATCAGTTCATTTTAGTTCTATTTGGGTTTATCAGTAATGAAGTAATCAAGATAATCAGTAAACACACACACACACACACACACATAAATGTTGCCTAATCACTGGCCAGTAGCACTACTTAAAAATAAATTTTGCTCTCCTTTCTTTCTGGCTTGCAAATTTCTTAATGAGCTTTTGGTTAAAGTCAGTCATCTCAGTCACCAGTCTCTTCTCTATTGACAGCATGGCCAATGCATTCAGCCTCTCTTGCGTCATGCTGTTTGAAACAGCAAACATGGAAAACAGTAAAGGCTTGACTTTACATCACAACGTGCCAGTCAACTCCGTTTGTCATAACAAGTGCTGGAAAAACCAAGGGTGTACGCGCGCCCGCGAATCGCGATCACTTGACTGCTGGTGAATTTGTTTTCATTAGTTTTGCAAGGAAGGTCGATCTGGTCCAAGCTCCTTGATTCTTTTTTTTTTTCTTCATCCAAACGTCTTGTGAACGGATATCTTTGCAAAGATACAACAGAATTTTCCTTCATCTTGCACTTGCTTTCACTATACATATGAATAAAGGTCAGCACAGCTAACTGACGAGCTGCTGCTGAGTGAACGGTCTAAGTGAGAATGGTCCTATCACATAAGGCCAATCATATAAAAAAAAAAAGATTCGTTCTAACAACAAAATGGGAGGGTTCGGGGCACAGAGCGCTGCGCCCTAAGGACAATTTAAAACCTGCCAATTAGAGCTTATCGTCATATCACATGTTTTGCAAAAGTTCGTGTACCTACATAGACACCCATTAGTCCGGCACCCCGCACACATATGAAAAAATATTGTTCATACATTTTTTTTTTTTTTTCAATAAATGTTAGTATGACTACAATAAATGTTAGAATGTTATAATTAAATCAGTTTATTTTGTTAATATTTGTGATAATAAATATTGACATATTAAAGGAGTCTAACTTGTTAACACTGGGCGTTTTACAGTTAACACTGTTAACTGTAAAATTTAGTTACTTACTGGCAGCAGTTCACCAGTAAGTTATTGTAAATCAATTATAGCAAAAATACTGTATTTACATTTATAGCATAATTTATCTTGCTGTATGTTTATAATTTTGTATGTATATATTTACTGTAAATTAAACAGCAATTTTCATAATGTGACTTTAAAATACAGTATCATACTGCATAATTATCGTAAGGTAGGGCTGGACGATATGGCAAAAATTTATATCACGATATATTTTTTTATTTCGGTCGATACGATATAATTCCGATATCGATATGGACAATATTAAAAAGAAAGGAAAAACTGCCAAGAACGCACATAATGGATGTCTGTACCTACAAATGTCTGCAAAGTGAATTTGCAAAGTTGATAATACGTCCAGACTCTTATAACTTATTTTAAAATAAAAACAGTACAAAAAAATTTGTTCACTTTTTATTTGTATTTAGCCTTTACAAACAAGAAATGTGAAATAAACTATCAAATAAACAAAACTCTCAGACTCAGCTTACAATATATAGACAGTTTGTGTGGGTTAGCTTGACCAACGTGATGAACAAAAACTTTTATCAGTGTTTTTTTTTTGTATATGCTGAATATTTAACAATCAAAATAATACCAAAATCTTACAATTATGACATCCACATCGTAAAAAAAAAAAGAAAAAGAATAATAATTATAATAATAAAAAATCATAAAGAGTAAAGGCTACATTAATATTTGCAATAGAAGAGTTGTTTGAGTATAATCATAATTTTAATTGCTTTTCATCTTGAACGTCCTTTAAGGGTTTTATCTGTCTATTTATATTTGTGCATGTAATTACCTAATTAAATTGAAAGGTTTAACATAAATATCTCTTATATATTTTATATAGTCTATTTATATAGACTAATATTTTATATAACACGTTTTCATTTTTTAACAGATTTAATAGCTCTATTGATCACATTCTTTCTACTTCATCAGCTTTGCAATAACCTGATTCCTGATAAATATGTTTGTGAGTTTTATTTTGTAAGTGCGCGAGTGCTATATGCCAGCATGCAGCGAGTTTGTGTATGTGAGTGTTAATTTTGGTGTTTATGCAAGGATCGAGTTTGTTTGTGCTTGTGTTAATGTGGGAGTATATGCAAGGATCGGCGAGTTAATATGCATATGTGGTTGTATGCATGCATCAAGTTTATATGTATATGCGCAAATTTCATACATGTTTTGAACATTCAATAGTATAGGTGTATATGCGAGTGATTTATAGTTGTATATGCACGTGTTGATAAGCGAAGTTTGAATCCTACACGGAGCCTCATAGCCATCTGTGTTTGCTTCATTGCCTTCTCTTCTGACACCGCTGGTTTCGGTGTCGGGTAGGTGGATGGTGGTGATGGTGAGGCCACAGGTTGGCTTAAACTTTTATGTTGCCTCATCTTCTGACTCTCAGTATGTTTTATCGGGTGGAACTGCTTCAAATGGTGAAACAGATTTGATGTGTTGCCGCCGCTAGTCAGCTACACTCTCTGGCACACTTTGCAGAGCACCGAAACTTAAGTTTATCGAAACTTAAAAGGCCGAACCACATCCACACCACTGCATTAGTCTTTCCTTTCTTATCAATTATTTCGTCTACATTCTTACTTGTGGAAGCTTGTTCATTCGCATCTGTATTCAGAGCACTCATTTTGTAGCTAAAACTTTCTGCGGCGCAGCTTAACCAACTGCTGTGCTGAGCGCTGGCAGCGTGTCTGTGTTGTTCGTCATCACGCAAGTGACATCAGATCACGCTCTTTCTGACAGCTGAGCACTGAACGTCATTCATTGACAAGTGATACATGTATAAGATCTTATATAAATAATAATATATATATTTATATATATGCAAATTTATATCGAAATATCGGAAATGGGTTTAAAAATCATATCACTGTTATTGAAAAAAAATCCATCGCAATATATATTGATATCGAATTATTGTCCAGCCCTATCGTAAGGTAAAATACAGTTCATATTACAGTTAAATACTGTGTAATTTATAAAAATCGTTAACAGTATAAATAATATAATATTATTCATTCATTCATTTTTTTTTCCGGCTTAGTCCCTTTATTAATCAGGGGTCGCCACAGTGGAATGAACTGCCAACTTATCCAGCATATGTTTTAGCAGCGGATGCCCATACAGCTGCAACCCATCACTGGGAAACATCCACACACACACTCATTCACACACATATACTACGGACAATTTAGTTAATTCAATTCACCTAAAGAGCATGTCTTTGGACTTGTGGGGGAAACCGAAGCACCCGGAGGAAACCCACGCAAACATAAGAAGAACATGCAAACTCCACACAGAAATGCCAACAGACCTAACCGAGGCTCGAACCAGCAACCTTCTTGCTGTAAGGCGAGAGTGCTACCCACTGCACCCCTGCTTCGCCTTTATAATATAATATAATATAATATAATATAATATAATATAATATAATATAAAAAAGACACTTAAAATAGAGTAACATACTGCAAAACTGTCATAAGGTAAAATATAGTTCATATTACAGTTAAATACTGTGTAATATATATAAATCATTAACAGTAAAATAATATAATATAATATAATATAATATAATATAATATAATATAATATAATATAATATAATATAATATAATATATGGCAGTTCTGTGTGGAGTTTGCATGTTCTCCCCATGTTCGCGTGGGTTTTCTCCGGGTGCTCCGGTTTCCCCCACAAGTCCAAAAACATGCGGTACAGGTGAATTGGGTAAGCTAAATTATTCGTAGTGCATGTGTGTGAATGAGTGTGTATGGATGTTTCCCAGTACTGGGTTGCAGCTGGAAGGGCATACACTGCGTAAAACATATGCTGGATAAGTTGGTGGTTCATTCCGCTGTGGTGACTCCAGATTAATAAAGGGACTAAGCCAAATAGAAAATAAATGAATAATATAATATAATATAATATAATATAATATAATATAATATAATATAATATAATATAATATAATATAATACTGTATAATATAATATAATATAATATAATACTGTATAATATAATATAATATAATATAATACTGTATAATATAATATAATATAATATAATATAATACTGTATAATATAATATAATATAATATAATGTAATACTGTATAATATAATATAATATAATATAATATAATATAATATAATATAATATAATATAATATAATACTGTATAATATAATATAATATAATATAATACTGTATAATATAATATAATATAATATAATATAATACTGTATAATATAATATAATATAATATAATATAATATAATATAATACTGTATAATATAATATAATATAATATAATATAATATAATATAATATAATACTGTATAATATAATATAATATAATAATATAATACTGTATAATATAATATAATATAATATAATATAATATAATACTGTATAATATAATATAATATAATACTGTATAATATAATATAATATAATATAATACTGTATAATATAATATAATATAATATAATATAATATAATATAATACTGTATAATATAATATAATATAATATAATACTGTATAATATAATATAATATAATATAATACTGTATAATATAATATAATATAATATATTATAATATAATATAATATAATATAATACTGTATAATATAATATAATATAATATAATACTGTATAATATAATATAATATAATATAATATAATACTGTATAATATAATACTGTATAATATAATATAATATAATACTGTATAATATAATATAATATAATACTGTATAATATAATATAATATAATACTGTATAATATAATATAATATAATATAATGTAATACTATATAATATAATATAATATAATATAATATAATATAATATAATACTGTATAATATAATATAATATAATATAATACTGTATAATATAATATAATATAATATAATACTGTATAATATAATATAATATAATACTGTATAATATAATATAATATAATATAATATAATATAATATAATATAATACTGTATAATATAATATAATATAATATAATACTGTATAATATAATATAATATAATATAATATAATATAATACTGTATAATATAATATAATATAATATAATACTGTATAATATAATATAATATAATACTGTATAATATAATATAATATAATATAATATAATACTGTATAATATAATATAATATAATATAATACTGTATAATATAATATAATATAATATAATACTGTATAATATAATATAATATAATACTGTATAATATAATATAATATAATATAATACTGTATAATATAATATAATATAATATAATATAATATAATATAATATAATACTCAACCCAGTGGCGCAGTAGGTAGTGCTGTTGCCTCACAGCAAGAACGTCGCTGGGTCGCAGGTTCGAACCTCGGCTGGGCTGGGTCAGTTGGCGTTTCTGTGTGGAGTTTGCATGTTCTCCCTGGGTTCGCGTGGGTTTCCTCCGGGTGCTCCGGTTTCCCCCACAGTCCAAAGACATGCAGTACAGGTGAATTGGGTAAGCTAAAATTGTCCATAGTGTATGAGTGTGAATGTGTGTGTGGAAGTTCCCAGAGATGGGTTGCAGCTGGAAGGGCATCCGCTGCGTAAAATCATGCTGGATAAGTTGGCGGTTCATTCCGCTGTGGCGACCCCGCAAGGGACAAAGCCGACAAGAAAATGAATGAATGAATAATATAATACTGTATAATATAATATAATATAATATAATATAATACTGTATAATATAATATAATATAATATAATACTGTATAATATAATATAATATAATATAATATAATACTGTATAATATAATATAATATAATATAATACTGTATAATATAATATAATATAATATAATACTGTATAATATAATATAATATAATACTGTATAATATAATATAATATAATATAATACTGTATAATATAATATAATATAATATAATACTGTATAATATAATATAATATAATACTGTATAATATAATATAATATAATATAATATAATACTGTATAATATAATATAATATAATACTGTATAATATAATATAATATAATACTGTATAATATAATATAATATAATATAATACTGTATAATATAATATAATATAATACTGTATAATATAATATAATATAATATAATACTGTATAATATAATATAATATAATATAATACTGTATAATATAATATAATATAATATAATATAATACTGTATAATATAATATAATATAATACTGTATAATATAATATAATATAATATAATATAATACTGTATAATATAATATAATATAATACTGTATAATATAATATAATATAATACTGTATAATATAATATAATATAATATATAATATAATATAATATAATACTGTATAATATAATATAATATAATATAATACTGTATAATATAATATAATATAATACTGTATAATATAATATAATATAATATATAATATAATATAATATAATACTGTATAAATAATATAATATAATATAATATAATATAATATAATATAATATAATATAATATAAAAGACACTTAAAGTAGCCCACTAGCCATTAAATAAATAATCAATAACCACATTTTTAGCTCAAAATTGAAAAAAAAAGTCATTTAATTCTTGGATGTGCTCAGAGTAAGTAAATTATCAGCAAATGTTTTTTAAATAATTTATTTAATAATTATTTTTTTATTGAGTTGCGGTGGGGCATCTGACTCTTAACTTCATTATAACCAAGAGATTTAGGAGCGACCCCTGATAAATCAAGGACTAAGCCGAGGAAGAATGAATGAATATATATAACACCTTTTATTAGTAGGTTTTCTGTTTATCTAAGGCTTCTATCGAACTAGCTGCAGCTACTAAAACATTTCTAAACTATATTGACACGTATCTTTTTATTCCCACCCACCTTATGTTTAGACTTTATTTTTGAGGGGACTGAGTTGAAGCCTTAATTAAGGGGATGAAACCTTAATCCTCCTCATAATTCATACCCTTCTTGAAAGAGATTTACAAGTAGCTGTAAATCTTTGATTTACAATGCAAATTTACGAGCAGCCATCTGTGCTTTATCTTTTCTCATATGTCTGTTGCCAAAGAGGATTTATGAACTGTGTACTTTCATTTCCTTTTTTCCTTTCATCAAGTTTGTCCAGCTTCTTTTGTCCTTTGGGAAAGTATTCATGGCATTTGACCACAAAAAATTACTTCGGTATTAGCAATCCATCTTGTTATGTGATATTCATAAATGCAAAAGTACATGGTCAACAATGATTGTCACTCACCTTTGAGAATACTTCGATTAATTCATTTTCTTCTTGTCATTTTAAAAACCTATTTAAATAATAACAAATGTAAAACCTTTGATTGAATGATGTTATTCATTTAATATTTAATTTATCTGCATACTGGTAATCAGCATGGCTCTTTTTCACAGTTAGCCTTGATGTTATCTAGTCTCAGGCATACATGCGCACATAGAGCTGCTAATCTTATATATCTGTTCAGTGTGATTTCTTATTTTCCTCATTTATCAGTCTGTCAATACAACTCTGATCCAAAAACCTTGAGCTGTCTCTATCCCTAGCATCTGCTGTACATAGTCAGCATCTTAGCCATTGTGGAACCTGATATAATTGGCTGATTCAAAACACTCATGCATTGGCAGCAACTCTCCTAATTCACTGACAGCTCAAATAACACTACTCTAGTAAAGAGCATCCAAGATTCATCTAAACCTTACAGTGGATTCCCAGAGTTTGACGTTAACATTTTGCCGTCCTCTGACAACCAGCTGTTTTTTTGTGTGTGTGTAGGTAACAGGGATATTTGGTTTATGTTATCTTTATTGGTTCTCTAAACACATATGTACGCACACAAATAAACACGTACACACACAGAATATACTGTGTGTGTGTATATATATATATATATATATATATATATATATATATATATATATATATATATATATATATATATATATATAATACACATTATTAATATTTAAACAGCTAACTGTTGAAATTCAAATTCAAAGTGTTTAAAAGCGATACCATAATTGATTTAGAAAAATGGTTACATTACTTGGCAATTAACCAAAATAATGCTGTATATAACAATACAGCACTACAATAACAAAATAACACTACAGCAGTGTTTTCCAACCCTGTTCCTGGAGGCACACCAACAGTACATATTTTGGATGTCTCCCTTATCTGACCCATCACTTCAGGTTTTGGAGTCTCTTCTAATGTTCTGATGAGTTGAATCCGGTGTGTTTGATTAGGGAGAGGTTGAGAATGTTTACTGTGGGTGTGCCTTCAGGAACAGGGTTGAAAACACTGGACTACAGGATTGTATGTGCTTAGTCCTAAAGTCCCCCTCCTTCTTCCCAAAAATATGTTTACTTCAAAATTCTTTAGAGGGAGTTTTTTTTTTAATTTTCTAAGTTCAAAGTTGTGCTACGGTCGTGCCATCCGTCCAAACTACGCCGAAGTTTTCGAGTGCCGAAAACTGAGCTTTTTGAAAACGCTGAAGAGGCCATTTTCATTTTAAAACGCTGCTGCTCCATGTCAGTGTGGATGGGGGGAAATGGAGACCCCTGAAAACAGAGGCGTGTCTGCAGACATTTACCTTTCTGATTGGGGCTTTTTCCTCAATATTAAGTAGCCTAAACAAAGTTCATTCTTGCATCCTCTCCTTGTAAGTTCAGACTTCGCAAGTTTGATATGGAAAACAAACTCCCGAGGACACATCGAGTAAATCTTCAAAGGGAACAATGTACATTATAACATCATTCATATCACCCTGACATTGTTTTACTATCTTAACAATAAAATGAAAACATGATATGGCCTATTATCATTTTGATATTAGCAACTTAACAGACACTTAAAATGTTGAGGCGTCGTGTAGCTACATATTTATATGACCGTCATCTTCACTGTATGCATGTTTATAACAAAACGAACCCTGTAACATACTTGCTTCCTTTAATTTTCATTGAAAATACAAAACATACCCTCTCTTTTGCTGAATATCATATTTGTTCAGAAACGCTGGGTGAAATACCAATGTGGACTGGATCGTTTTCATTATAAAACGCCACTTTAAAACTAAAATGTATTTGTGTAAACGGGGCCTAAATGCATGTAATGCCTGTTTTATTCATACCTCATTCATGTGCCTCACAAAAGTAGTAGAAACCCCTAATATTGATGAAGGCATCCAGCTATTGCTGTAGTTGAATGAATAAAAATAATATCTGAATAAAAATAAAAGGGCTTTGACTGACCACTTGCACAACTGCGACAATAAATGGTCTATATGTGTTCCTCCAGCCATCTTAAGTATTTTCATAAGAATGAAGTCGATTTATAATTCGATGCTAACTGACATGGCATGTTACAGTAGAATATACAGTAGCTAAAGTAATAAGCTAGATGCATGAACTCACTGTCTCATATCTAGATAAATATGTTTAGATATCTATTTTATATCTAGAAAGCTATACAATTTACATTTTTTCTGAATAAGTTGCATGTATTTAAATTGATATGATGCACATTTTATTGATTACAGTTATTTTATTTCACCAAACTACACACATTTTATACTGTGAAAACAAATATTAAGCTTCATCAGTAGTTAGAACTATTCAGTTTCGCGAAACAGTTGTATTATTACCTCATCAGCTTTATCTCCTCAAAATAATGAATAACATAGAGTGGCATGTTAAAAAAAGTTTTGTTTTAACACTTGCCATGTGACAACAGTCCCACTCCAAAATTTCCAACTGACCAGGAATGCATATTGCCCTAAGGATATTTCTGTTGTACAAGAGACTTCAAAAAAGCAAGGGAAAAACTTTTCTGAAGAAAAAAAAGGTGACAGGCTATTTGATATGTCCCACCCTGTGATCCTATTTTTAGTGTAAAATTACAGCAACACATTGTATAATGGGCCATTCACACAGAACATGTTTTTAAATTCCAATGTTCTACTTTTCAATAGTTTTCTATGTACAGTGCTCTGCATAATTGAGTATAGAGAATATTTGTATCTATTTCTTAGTAAATATAGGTCATATATTTTGGTGCATTTGAACAAAACAGATTTATTAAACAGATATAGTTATTAAAATACTATTTTAGTCACAGAACATCTTTAGAAATAGAAAGATAATACATTTAAATTCATGCAAAATATTGCAAAAAAAAATGACATACTACAACATTTTAACAAAATTATATATATTTTTTTGTTTCTCTTGATTTTTGCTATTTTTGACATTTTTATTTATTATTTTTACCTAACATAAATTTAGGCTACTAATTCTTGAACCATTATTGTACATTATTTTGTTACATTAGCTCCAGATTACTAATGTATATGCACAAATGTATAATATTGTAAAGCATCCTATAGAAAATATTCATTTAAATGAGAGATTTGTGTGGGGTGTATATATATATATATATATATATATATATATATATATATATATATATATATATATATATATATATATATATATATATATATATATATATATATATATATATATATATATATATATATATATACACACACACACACACTGAGCACTGTAAATGCACTTTGGCGGACATGCACCATTGTTATGATCATATTTTAGCAGCGCCTCACACATGATTGCCAAATTGCTACATTTTAGATATTATCAATTTTTACACGCATCATAAATGATCAATGTTAGTTCACAAAATGGGCCGATCAGAGGAACTTGGAGCTAATGTTGAAAATATTGCTATCTTCTGTTTTCAATAGAAAGTTGGCATGACAATGGTTTTATTTGACGTGAACAAGGCAGAGGAGGAGCTTTAAAAAAAAATATTCCTGAGCAGTACGTCTTTTATTTTAGATGCAAAGACACGTTCTTAATAGGGCTTCACCATATTGGAAAAATTTGATATTGCGATTTGAATACAGTTTTACAAGATGGTTTAACAGCTCTATCTAACGGTTTTCTGTGGAGTTTAACAGTATTCATGTACTGAAATGGAATAATCACAGTGCAAAACATGCTTTTCGTACTTTGCTTTGTCTCGTTTCCAATCCAAATATCAAAAAAAAGTCTTAGATCAAGTAAAAATATTGTTTTGTTTTCAATATCAGAAGAGTTTTTCCTTAAAACAAGCAAAATTATCTACCAGTGGGGTGAGTAAAATAATCTTGTACTTTGAAATGTAGATATTTGGACTACAAACAAGACAAAAATTCAAAGTGAGAGAAACTTTTTTTGAGTAACTCGTATAAATTCTGTATAAATACAGCAATTATTAAATACAATTCTGTAGCTCCTGGTCAACTATAAATCAGACTTAACATTGCATATCTTACAATGTGACTATTGCAGATGCGCACATTGCGATATCGATGCTAACATGATATATTGTGCAGTCAAGGTACTTTTAAATATTGTTAACAAAATTGAAAAAAGAAACTAAAATGAAAACTGAACAGGTAAAATAATATAAAATATTTAATAGTATTGTAGTATTAATATTACACTCTGGCCTACTTTAAGTATCTAATTTTGTATCATAGCTATATACCATTTTAATGTGGTCATGTCATTGGCCCATGAACACTTCCTACTTGTTGTCAAACTATTTCATAACTGTGAAAAGAGGCAATTTAATCATAACTTAACGTTAAAACCAGCCTGATCTCACAAGGAAACGTAAGTATTTTACATTTTGTCAGTTTAGTGGCTAATTTATACGAGTTGAGTCGTATGAAAATGTACAATTTTAAAAAGAAGGCTTGGCACCCAACTCCGCCCCTAAACCCAACCGTCATTGTGTGATGAGCAAATCGTACTAAATTTTACGTATTAGATCGTATGAATTCAAACGAATTAGCCACTAAATCAAAAAGTTACGAATTGCCGTGAGATTGTGTTGGTCAAAACAGCTACCATAACATCATTCATCAATATGTTGACCTTTTCGAATTCTCCGAAGCTACGAAAATTAAAATGTAAAACTGAAAATACATTAGGACCACTGTTATTGTTTACATGCCTCAAAATGGTCTATAAGAATAGTCCGTCTTTTACATTCTCTTTCTTCTTCCTCTCTTGCTTTCTCTAAATCATTAAAGCTGATTATACCCGGTCGATGGCTACAATTGATTGATCACTGATCTCTAACAGCTCCCCCTGGCTGTGAGGTGGACTCGTCGAGTAATAAATTCGAAAACTCAAACCATTCAAGCTAATAGAATATCTCAACTCGGGCTTGCCAATAAAAGGATTACTGTTCTTCATCGGTCTGCTCCTGAGAGTCCGATCCGGACCGCCGGGAGGCCGTTAGCATCCAACCTTGGAGAAATCCAACCCTTAATACAATATCCCGGAGACGGAGGGTGGGGCGATTGATTCATCACCATGGAGATTTGGTGAAGGAGGAAGGGAGGCTAAAAGCAGGAAGATTGGAATTGATTTGAGTTCTTAATGCTGCGCTGAGCTTGATTTATATTCCTCTGATGGAATGATTACCTGCTACGCTTGTCTTTTGTTTGTCTGCATTAATGTGTTTATGAGGGGCTGTTGAGAGATGCTGTCAGCTGCTGCGTCTGTGAATGGAGGATGACAGCCCTAATAGCTGTTTGTGTTTTTGTGTCTGTCTGAGGGAGTGTTCTCCAAAATGAATTTGACAGCCGTTAAGGGTGTGTGTGTGTGTGTGCTTGTGCCTCCGTGGTCATCTTTTATTTGATTGACAGCTGTATCAGGGTGGGGTGGTGGAGAAATGGCATTGTAGGCCTTGAATCTTGTGTAGGTCCCGCTGAATATCCATGACCTTGTGTCTGCGTATCCACCGCAGGCTTGTTCGAGCATAAATGACTATTGAAAGACCCGGGGAAGATGCTCGGCATCATGCCTGAGCTAGTATTGATTTGGATGTAATGTCTTGCAAAAAAAAAAAAATGAAACGGTGCTTCATCTACTGCACAGCTAGAGATGTATTTGGGAGTCTCACCATGTGGAAACTGAAGTTTTCCTGAGCATGATGTGCTGTGTGATTTGCATCCATTAGGGATTTCAAAATACACACACGTACACAAAGATGGAGTATGAAAATATTGATAAATAAATTTTGCGATATTGTGTTTGGTGATACTGTATGGATTTTTTAGAAACACTGTATTGATGTTTATTTTTTGTTCACATTCAAGATTCATTATAGAAGTTTGTTCAATTGTGGCAGTGTTGTGATTTCTGAAGGAGAACTTGGGCTAGGAAGTGCAAAAGTGCATAATTTGCATTAGCATTAGCTAAAGAATCACAACAGCAAATGTATATTGGATGTTACAGGCACTGACAAATGCAAATAAATGTTGAAATGTGAAAGTTATTCAGTATGTCAGTATTTTGCAGAAGTTAACCATTTTTGTTTTTTGAATAATAGACTTAAAACCCTGTTTAATATGACTTTTCTTTGCGCTATTTGCTAATGCTAATTGTTTGTGCTGTTTTTCCTTTAAGTGTTAGTAGTACATGGATTTTTTTTTTCCCCAGATTCTTTTTCTTTTTGTACTAGTTGGAAAAATAATCAGCGACAATAATATACATTCATTGATTTTCTTTTTGGCTTAGTTCCTTTATTAATCTGGGGTCACCACAGCTGAATGAACCTCCAACTTATCCAGCATATGTTTTACGCAGCTGATGCCCTTCCAGCTGCAATCCATCACCCATACATACTTATTCACACACATACGCTACGGCCAATTTAGCTTATTTAATTCACCTATATAGCACATGTCTTTGGACTTGTGGGAAAAACCGGAGCACCCTGAGAAAACCCCTGCAAACACGGGGAAAACATGCAAACTCCACACAGAACCAGCGACGTTCTTGCTGTGAGGCAACAGCGCTACCCACTGCACCACCGCATCGCAGTGACAATAATTCGATACTCAAAAAACTGAATGAATTAAGAGTGTTCTTTGACAGTTTTTTTTCTTTCTTAAAAATAATCTAATATCGCAGTATATCAAAGCATAACTGTTATGCCCTCCTCTAGATCTCTTAGGCTGTGTTCGAAATTGTCTACTAATCAGTAGGTATTGCATTTGAATTTAAATGTACTACTTGGTCGTTAGAAAAGTATGTTATATACTGTATGAATGTAAGAAGAATAAATGGAACTCTGGCGTACTGTATCTGCCATTTTGTCATGATCAAGTGACCTACCCGTGCCAGTTGCGTCACTTCACTCCCATTGAACAATTCTCTCACAGGGCATCTTGGGTTGCATCGAATGCGCACTTCAGAATCTCTCTGGCAGTAGTACAGTAGGTCATCTGGGTATTTCTCACATACTGTTTTTTGACTTCTATGAATTCTGACATACTACTTGGCTCACATACTGTTTTTAGCATATTACATACAGTAGTATGGAAGTATGTGATTTCGGATACAGCCTTAGTCTTTTGCCATGATGATAGTACATGATTATTGCTAGTTGTTTAGCAGGTGCAATTTAATGGCTTAACTAGGTTAATTAGGTGAACTTGGAACTTCAACCTTTTTATCACTGCGGACCGGCCAACACTTGATAATTTTACCACGGCCCGGGGAGGGGGGGTGGTTGATGTGGAGGTGATTGCGACACTGTAAAACCCAAAAAGTTAAGGTAACTCAAACCATTTGAGGAAACCAATTGTAACAATCCATTTAAGTTCAAAAAACAATCCTAATGAGTACTGTGAACTTAATCCATTTGAGTAAACAAAGCATTTTGAGCACAGTAAAACCCAATAAATGAAGAGAACTCAAACCAACTGAGTACTGTGAACTTACTCCATTTAAGTTGAAGTAATGAGGTATTTAATTAACTTATTACCTTCAACACCGAGTTTAAAACTCTTTTCAAATGAGTAAAATTAAATTTCAATCAATTTTGAGGTAACCAAACTCATTTGATTTGATAAAGTTGACTGTTGGGTTTTACAGTGTAGGTGACCATCAACAGTTTTCTCAGAGGATGATAAGCTGACAAAACATTGCTGCAGCTCTGATACAAGTTATATTTATGGAGAAAACTGCGCGTCGCTTTCAATATGCACGTGCAAGCGGCATGCCTCCATTGGAAATAACGAACTTGTGCGTGGAAACGTCGCAATATGTGAACAAGGCTGCCGTCAGTTGCAGTCTTCAACAGTTGATCCTTTTCTTGCACAGACATGCTGGATTCACCTCATTTGTTGACAAATGGGTTGCGGATCCATTCGTTGGCAGTTCCTGGGTCCTTCTTAATCTTTTTGCTAACTTGTGGGTTAAATTTTGGCCATTAAATTCAAGTGACCGCGATGTAACCGAGAGAATGCGTCATTTTTCAAAATAAAAATAATATATATAAAAAGATAAAAATAATAAATATAATGGAAGTCATTTCTTGTACGACCCGGTACAAATTGATATATGGACCAGTACTGGTCCGCAGCCTGAGGGTTGGGGACCACTGCACTAAATGACAGTGGCAATTAATTCAAGACATTTCTAATGAGTTTCAAGTATTCCTAGATATTAGTTATGTAACATGTATAGCTTTATTTTACAGCATCAGTAGCATAATAGTTTCTGCTGCTGTATTTAAATTCTGTTACAAATCAGGACATTCCATTGCAAATATTGTCAGCCATAGTGACATTCTTATTTTCCTTGCCGTGGAAGTGCATCCCAGAAATGCCCACCACCTCAATCTGAAGACCCATTGTTATGTTACATAAGTGAGGTTGCTACGCTTGTGTTTTTGAGTAGTCTGAGTTTGGTTTTATTCACCGTTTCCCCCAGAGGCCGGTAAATGACCTCAGGGTAAGCAGAGGGCATTCCAGCGTTGTGTTAAAATTGGGGAAACAGCATGTACAAACCAGCTTTGATAGTTCCCTGTACGGACATGCTGACACACGTCCTTTCCTGAAAAAAACAAACATGCACAGCCGCCTCCTACTTCCACTCTTTCACCGTCATTTATTTTCACCTTCTCTCAGCTCTCTGCAGCTCATCATTTCAAAAAGAAGCCCTTCATCATTTCGAGACGGAGTGTGTGTGTGTGTGTATAAAGCAGCATTAACTTGGGCCCAGATGAAAACACGCTCTTGACAGGGGATTGCTGAATATCGGCTCTTGAGTTGCCAGCAGATGGTTTTTACGTGACGGTCAGATTACTGCGCGTGTGAAGAAAATCTGACTGAGCCTGGTTGACTCCTGCAAAAGCCAGGTTAAAGTCAACATCAAAAGGCATGTAACTTTCTGAAATATGACATGTATTTCAGAGTGAAACCGGATATTCAGGATGAAAAAATGTAGAGTTTGATTTCATGCATTCAAGTACATGTTCATCTTTATTTCCTATCTTTCAGTACTGTTGGGGACATTTATCTTATCTGTGATCTTACCTTCAGATGCTGCTCTTTCCCATAAAGACTTAAAGAGACAGTTCATCTAAAAATGAAAATTTTCCCACTGTGGTGACCCCTGATGAATAAAGGGACTAAGCTGTAACAGAAGATAAATAATTAGAAAAAAACCAACAATGTTCTTGTTGTATTCACACTAGGTAAAGTTGCCTTGAACCATGCTGAAGTGTGATTGTCCCCTCTCCCCTCTCCCCCAATGGCCTGCACTTATACTGCTGTTTGCCTTCCGAACATGAGCACGCTTCCGTCATCGATGATGCGACTGTTCAGTTTAACCGGAAAAGAAACGCTCTCGCTCCATACAGTGGCGATTGCTTTAGTTATATGGTTTTAGTCGTTTGGGATGCAGTGACATGCAGTCAAATATTTTGTTGAACAAATCAGCCACTTTTGACGCTCATAAATAATCACAAAAGGAGGAGTTTGCGTCTTTAACAAACTATGACAGTTCACATTCATTGAACAGTAAGAATGAATAATAAATCCATATAAAACAGTCCCTTAACGTGACGTCGCGTCTTCAGTTTTAGGCTCAGGCGCGCTTTGCACTAGCACTCAAGCGTACCGTGCCAAAGCCCAACCAAACCGTGCTTTGGCACACCTCTTCCAACTGAACCGCGGCTGACCCCGATTCGGAGCACTCACACTTGTCAAACAAACCAGAAAACGTGCCTGGGCATGGCTCAGATAGCATAGTGTGAGTACGCCCAAAAAGCCATCAGCCTTTCAAATTTTTTTTCCATTGGAATGCGACCCCTGGGTTGTATATGTTATATTAATGAAACAGCAGTAGAGTAAGATACAGCAGATTGATTTTACGGCACAATGTTTAACTTTGACACCTTTACGCACTCAAATACTTTAAAAATAAAGGACAAAACTGAACGTGGAGGATAATCTCCAAATCAAAATTTCCTAAACAAATGACTATAAAAAAATGATATGGTTAGACTGCTGCACTTTTGTTTGTGTTGTCTATATGCTCATGTTTACATAGTTCCTATTGGCGGGTGTGCATGTTTTGTGCAAAGTTTGTATGTTTATAACCGACTTCAAGAATAGTGGGGGTCACGAGTCACTGGAATTGTTTTTTGTGGGTCTTGGCTAAAGCGTTTGAGAACCCCTGATCTGATCTGACCTGGTCTTAGGTGACTTCTTTCTTCTTCTGCAAAACAATAAAAAAAAAAGATTTTTAGCTAAAAAACTGTAGTGCTTTGGGATTCATAACATTTCCTGTCACTTAGCAATTTAAAAAACATATAAAGACAACACAAACTTAATTCCTGTGGTTTCTGATGATACTTTGATGCGATGTGAAACAAACCACAAGAAAGTGAAGATTATTTACAACATTGTTACCATTATTGCACTCAAAAATTACTTTTGCTGCTTGTTTAGACTACTTATTTAAAGGTAATCTTAAGGTTTTTTGGGGGAAAAATTTAACTGTGTTATGTTAAATCCACTTAAATTTGTAAAACAATTAAGTTAACTTTAACAGTTTGTGTTGGGACAACATGAAGGAATTCTGTGGAAGTTAAAGCAGCAAAAATATTTGTTGTCTTGGAATTTTGTTATGATTATTTTTACAGTGCATATCGTACAAATACTGTAAATAATGTACATAATTTTGATTCATAAGACCGCATTATATTGTCAGGACCCAACTAAATTAATTTTGTTTTGCTGTATGTGTTTTTTGGTTGTTTAAGTGCCCGTAGCCATTGATTTGCATTTTATAAATCACCAAAGATCATGGTTTTAGAAAAAAAAAATTACTTTTATATTCTACTGAAGAAGTGCTGTCGCCTCACAGCTAGAAGGTCGCTGGTTCTAGCCTAGGCTGGGTCAGTTGGCGTTTCTGATATTCTGATATTGCCGTTTGGATATTCTCCCCGTGTTCGTGCGGGTTTCCTCCGGGTGCTCCGGTTTCCCCCACAGTCCAAAGAAATGCGGTACAGGTGAATTGGGTAGGCTATAATGTCTGTAGTGTATGAGTGTGAATGAGTGTGTATGGATGTTTCCCAGTGATGGGTTGCAGCTGGAAGGGCATCCGCTGTCTAAAACATGTGCTGGATAAGTTGGCGGTTCATTTCGCTGTGGCAACCCTGGATTAATAAAGGGACTAAGCTGAAAAGAAATTGTCTGAGTGATGAATTCTACTGAAGAAAAATGATGTCAGTGAATTTTCATTTTTTGATCTACTGTCTCTTTAAGAGTTTTCTAACAGTGGTATCACCCCTAATTTTACCTCCTCACTTTCACATTAGCACCTCATCTATCCTTAAATATTATCCTTTCTCACACTTCTGGCAGTCTTGTGATAAATATCCTGACTAATGGAGAAGTATTTAACTCTAATCTTCCACTGTTAAATATTTATCAATGGCTAATGAGAGCAGTTTTCACAGCTTTTTAGAAGATGGAGAGATGGAAGATTCAACTTTATTTTTGTTATGTAGCATTTTTCATCTGTCCCTTTATCCACTCTTGTCCATCATACAGTACATACACACCAGAAACAGTGGCTTTTTGTGCTAAATATGCATCATTTTGATTCAGTATTTGTTTCTTTCTAAATAATAGCAGAATCTCTATAAAAGATTCAAATATCCATTAGTGATTGTGTGGATTATTGTGTGCCTTCAGATCATACGTATATGTAGTTAGGCTAACATTTTGTTTAGCATGTGAACATATTTTTGTGATCACGAGATGCACTGTGGATAAAATGGTAAAAAGGTATAAGGAATAAAAACTCGGCTGTTGTATTATTATTATAGGTGGGCATAGATTAATTTTTTTAATCTAGATTAATCTAGATTAATTTCAAAATTAATCTAGATTAATCTAGATTAAAATGGCTCATTTGAATTCTGCCGAAAGTATTCAGAATATGTGTGCTACCCAATAATAAGTCTTTGAGAACGGGTTTCTCAAGCCGGGTGTCGCATTAGACCAGTGTCTCATCTCCAAAATGTTTCCAAAATGCATCACAAACTGCTTGAGAAACTGTTCTACTATGATAATTGGTGATGAAAATAAATGATGTTCAATAAGATGTGTTTACTTACTTGTGTTTACTAACTGTTTATTCAGTTAAACATGAATGTTGAACTGTAGGCCTACATAAGCTCCAAACAGCGAATTCTGATGAGCTTAATCAGACTAAAGTCAGCACTGAACTAAACAGAAATGGAATTAAGATGTGGAGTATGCAGATTTTAGTGGCATTATTGAAGTAAACACCGCGGTCTTTAGGACCTTTCGCCATATTTTCCGACAAGGTCCACACGCGGCTGTCAGAAAGGACGGCACACACACATACACAAACACACACACACACACACATCGCGAAATGCGGAAGTTTTTTTTTTTCTTACCATTTGGCATGCGTTATTAAACTCCATAACTCTCTCACCTGTCCTTACTCCGTATTTGCGTCTATATTACCCCAGTTTGTCACGAAGGAATACATGAAAAGTGAAACTGCAGTTAGAGTCAGGCATCCTGCTGATTTGATTCAATAGAGCAGACGGCTCACCGGTCAGGTATACATCCGCGGTAATATATCAAGGTGAAAGTCATCATAGCTTGCGTAGAATAGACCCAGCTCCCAACCCAACTTTGAGAATAGATTAACGGCGATATTTTTTTTATCGCGCGATAAGAGTCTCGCATTAACGCAGCACGTTAACGCCGTTAACGGCCCAGCACTAATTATTATAATGCTACAGAAATATAATTTATAAAGATTTCAAAAGATAGATTATAATTAAGTATTAATAATAAAGTATCTCTGCTTTACTGTTCACATTTTTGTATAGCTCTTATTATAAAATGTGTTGTTTTTATTGAATATTTTTAGGATTTAATTATTAACTTTTCATGAACCCCCTACAGTACCTTCACAAATCCTAGTTAGCCCAAAAAAACAGGTAAAAAACCTTATTTAATGTCAGATATTTATGTTACAAAGTAATCCCATTTAAATCTTTCTATAAAAACGTTGGTCAAAACACTATTCCTAACCCTTATGTACTGTTGGGGATGTTTTCATCCACTCTGAGGTGATTTGGAGTCTTAATTTGGCCATCACTTTCTTTGTGTTTTAGCTAGCAGAATGATTTTGGTCACAAATCTTATTTTTACACATTTTGAAAAAATGATTTTAATTAAAAAAAAAAAAAAACTCGATACGATACACTCTGGGCAAATGTATTACCCTTTTGTTATGTTCAGGATGAAACATCCACTGAATTAAACTGCTGAATAAAATGCATCAGATAAATATTATATATAAATATACACAAAATTATGTATTTTCAATATAAAAAGTAATTGTGGACTGGATTTGTTTTACCTTTTATCAAAGTCTTGGACATGTGAAACAACATTGGCTTTGATGCATTATATTTGATTGATTTTCATTTTTTCTTCCCAATTTACTGTTGACGGCTGTTTTTGCCCCATTGACTTCCATTATAACCACATTTTTTTAATTGCAAAACTATGACACCAAATAATCATGCATTTTTGATTATTGGGGGTTTTTCCTGTTGGGAAGAGGTAAAATGAGTCATTTTTACTATTGATCATCAGTTGGCACCATTAACCCTTTAGATAGGCCTGTGCAAAAAAAAAATCTTAGTTTCTGGATTTGAGTATAACAGGAAATTAAAGTGTGTGAGTGTATGTTTGTGAGTGTGTGAGAGTGACCCTTGCGCAATTACCTTGATGTGTTTGAGAAAATCTAAATATGTGTCTCAGCTTTCAGAACTACATGGAGTAAACAAAAACAAAGACTGTCTATGTATGCACCATCAAATGTGGTTATAATGGAAATCAACGGGGCAAAAACAGCCACCAACAGTAACTTAGGACCAAAAAAATGAAAATCTAACCATGCATCAAAGCCAATGTTGTTACTAATCATTCACATGTCCAAGACTGTGTTAAAATGTAAAAAAAAAAAAAAAAAAAAGTCCAGTCTTATATTGAAAATATGTCATTGTGTGTTTTTTTTCACCAAATCAGTGACATCATTTGTGAACTTGACAATTAAAGAGTTAAAATCCTCTTATTTTTAAAAACATTTAGTAGTTTTGATAAGGACTGAGGTGATTAATAGATTTATGCAAAAAAAAAAAAACATTTTATATGCATTTTTACAGCAAGTTTAATTCAGTGGATGTTTTTATCCCGAACATTACAAAAGGGGAGTAAATTTGAACAGTGCACAAGGATTAAAGTAATTAAAGTTTTACTTTTTATCATGTTATTTGGAATCAGTAATAGATTACAAGTAGTATATAATCTAGACAGTCCAGTTGTCTAATATATCCATACACCTTAAAAAGAAATATATATATTGCAGCTTAAAATTTTTAATTGAATCAACTGAACTTTTCTAGTCACCTCAACTTACATTAGTCAAAATGACTAATAAAAATAAGTAGTATTTATTTTTATTTCATTTACTAGCATTTTAATTATATAGTGTAGCCTTTTTTTAACCTTATTTTTATTATGCCTCAAGCTTTTATGAATGGCTTTTTTTTTTCATCAGTTAAGTGACTTATCCCATTAATACGCAAATGTGAGAACCGCAGCTCTCACGGCTCCGGCTGAATTTATTGTCCTTATGTTACCTGTGGATCAAATATCAGCCAGAGAGCATGTGACACTTTGTCTTTATATAAAGCCAGTAAGACATTCCACAGAGCCGTTGGCTTCCAGCAGCCATAAAGAACAGTGTCCCATAGAGCTGTTCTCCTGTTGGCCAGACACGCTGGCAGAACACAAACCCTACTGGCCAGGATAACCATTTCATAGAGGAAGGAAAGAAACCATAAGTCAACACTTAAGTCAAATGGGAGTATGTGTGCCGAATCACACAAAGTGTTTCCGAGTGCTGCGTTAAGGACTCTTGCAGAATGTCATCTGCTCATGTGTGCTGTGACGCTGGCGGCCCTCAGGCTCCCCTCAGGCTGAACCGATTCTGCCCTTGTGCGAGTTTGGTTCTCTTTGAAAGCTTTCGCTCCACGCTGTGGTCACAGACTGCACTGCTTCATTCAAAAAAGCCTCTTTGACCAGACCATGTGCAACAAAAGCGTAGATATTACGGCAAAGAAACACCGTCAGATGATAAGCCATCAGAACTGTGGCGCATTTTGTTCCTGTCATAGAGTTTGTTCTGCTACATTCTGTTCCCCAGTTATTCTTGGCAACTGGAAAGATCCATTTACATGCCATGGTATAATATAATATAAAACCGCTAAGTCAGCTTATGTTTTATCTCCGGAATTCTTCAGGCTCAGCCATTCTGTTTTTTTTTTTCTTCTAGAGATTAATCATTGAAATGTGCCACATTAATGGAACTGGATCTCTGGTGCAGAAACAGCTTCACGTCCAAAGCTTGTTCTGCACTTTTTAACTAATAAAGGCATTGAGAAAATTTAAGCCATTACTTAATGGAAGCTTAATGCAGTGTGTCAGACTTAATGATTTTTTTTTCAAGTGCCCTTTGAATACAGGCACCCTAAAAATTACATTTCACATGTTTTCAAATGAAGGTATTGCTGGCAAAGGCTAATATTGCAGTAATAATGCCAATGACAGGGTGACATATTGGGGTCGTCTCTTGGCCTACTTCATAGAGCACCAATTTCTCACAGCGTCATGTTTCTCTGCAATGTCTTCAGGTGTGTGTTGGATCCTCCAAATGTTATCTCATGTGATATTGAAGCTATGACATTTCATACTCGACGCCCTCTTCTTTTGTTTATACACATAGCGCACGCACTAGCACTTTCACACATTTCCAGTCATACCTGAAAGCCTATATCAGGGGAGCATGACTAAGGGATGGTATGGGGTGGAGTTATTTTGGGATCCCTGGGAAAAGGTCTCATGTAGACGGTAAGGGAGATTGATGATGGCTACTTTGAGTGTTAATGGGGCAGAGGGGTGTGTGTGTTTTGAGTATGCCTACGAGTGCGTGTTTATGCGTGTCATCTAATGGAAAAATCAGCTGATGGCTTGTCTACATTACTCTCTCTGTGGAGTTACTGTATGGCCTCTTCTTGTCTGTGACAGCCCCTGGGATGAGGAGAGGTTCTTCAACTTGAAGTTTCAGAGTTTTACGGTGGAGTTCAGATATCAGCATGACTCTATGCTGAAATTCCCACGTTTGTTTGGTTACTCAATGTGTGAGTGTTGGTGTACTGGGTGGATTTCCTGTTTACGCTGCTAAATCTGACCATGTACTGTACCTAGAGTTTTTCCAGAGTCCAGATAGTGAACATGGCTTTCTCTTAATATCTTTAAAGGATTCGTTTACCTAAAAATATATTGTCAACAATAAGTTTATTTATTTACATAAATATCTTGAACACTCATTGCCTAATAATTCAGCAGCGTGTAAGGTCTTGCATGGTTTAAAGTCATTAAATGGTGCTCTTTTATCCAGTGAAGTTCACAAACTGTTTATTTAACAGTCTAGTGTCTAGTTTTTATGAGCGACATGGTGGCACAGTGGCGCTGTTGCCTCACAGTAAGAAGATCACTGTTTCAAGCCCTGGCTGGGTCAGTTGGCATTTCTGTGTGGAGTTTGTATGTTCTCCCCGTGTTGGTGTGGGTTTCCACCGGGTGCTCCGGTTTTCCCCACAGTCCAAAGACATGCGCTATGGGTGAATTGGGTAAGCTAAATTGTCCGTAATGTATGTGTGTATGTCCTGGTCCTCCAGGTTGGGGGTTGAGCATTGAGCTAACAACCCACCTCGTAAAAATGAGATGTTATGAAACACCAACATAGTGCGGCTAAAATATATCAGCTTCGATATAAATGGCCCTGGGAGTAAGTAAGGGAGGGTTTATTGTAAGGGTTTATTGTCTCCATTTTATTATATTCATTTTTTAAACTACTTTCTTCTGTGGAACACAAAACAGTGGCATTTTGAATAACTTAATGATTACTAGAGACTAGACCAGGGGTGCCCAAACTTTTTCTTATGAAGGGCCAAAAACCAAACTTGATTGAGGGCTGTCGGCCAAGGGTAAATATACCAAATTGTATTACATTAATGTTTCCATGAGTAATTTCCTAATATCTCAAAATCACTACAAAACATTGCTTTAAATTATCAAAGATATTCGCCCCAACCCCCTTATCATCATTCTTCCTCTCTTCTCAAATGGGATGGTGGGCCAAATCTAAAGTTAGTATGGGCCATCTTTGGCCCGTGGGCCCTAGTTTGGGCACCTCTGGACTAGACTATCACAGTACTTTTGTTTCTTTTTTTGAAAAGTTCTCATTCATTGCAAATACATGGGAGAAAAGATCAACAATATGTTTATATAATAAATAGGTCTATTTTTGTCTATAGTACAATTTTTTTTCATTTCAAAGTTTTAGATCAGCGTGAGGGTGATTTAAATGATAAAATAATTTTCATTTATAATTTTTTCCATACAGGCTAGTATATGGAAAATTAAAACATATTTACTCTGTAATGGTTACAGAAGGCAACCCAGTTTTACACAGAATTATCAGCTCTGAATCACAAGTGCCAGATTTTCAGGTTGATCAGGTTGTGATGGAGTCTATGCCGATCATACACCGGCAACTGTCAAAAAATGGCTCTGAATGTGTCAAAAAGTTCAACAAAACTGGGCACGATTTGTGTAGTGTGTTCTATCCATAATGTATACAAGTTAGTTCTGATTCTTTAATTTTTTGTTTTTTTTCATGTCTCTTTCAGGATGAAGAGGAGGTTTTGCTGGAGGACATCTCTCTCACACCTTGTTTATTCAAGCAGATGCATGAAGTGCCAGAAGGTTTTTATCAGAAGCAAAAACAATAACGAACAAGCAAATGATTTACACATGATGCCTCCGGCTGCTTGTGCATAGGGTCATTGTATGGACGGGAGGAGTGTGATACAAAAAGAGAGACACCGGGGCGACGATTTCGTCGCAGGCTATGGGGGCCATGGTGACCTAGATTCAGTGGTCGTTCCCTGGCAGGGTAACTCCATTCCCATCTAATCCCTGCTCTCTTTTATTTCTACCTCCCTACCAGAGTGAGGCGCCACCCTCTCTCTGTCCCTGCCACCTGCTTTGCCAAGACAGCTATGGCTGGAGTGAGAAAGTTGGCACGAGTCATCAGGCACCAAGGTCTTCATCGCCTGATCCTTGCACTCATCCTCTTCTGTCTGCTCTCCATGGCCTACCTGGCTTATCATGTCAGTGCTGGACCCAAGATCAAGGAAGCCCCTCTGCCACTGCCCCTGGGAGACTGTGTAGCTTCATCAGTCGTTGGTGGTGGGCAAAGGACTCCACTGTTCCTGCCATCGCAGATCAGCCAGCGCCGACACTCAGCAAGGACGGTGGACACCTCTCGTACAGAGCCTGTGGTCTTACTCTTCGTGGAAAGCATCTACTCACAACTCGGACAAGAGATTGTTGCCATTTTAGAGTCAAGCCGCTTTCATTATCGCACTGAAATCGCACCGGGTAAGGGGGACATGCCGCCTCTGGCTTGGCGAGGCCGTGGCCGATACACACTCATCGTCTATGAGAACCTGCTCAAGTATGTCAACTTGGACTCGTGGAATCGCCAGTTGCTGGATAAATACTGCCAAGACTATGGAGTGGGAATCATCGGCTTTTATAGGGCGAATGAAAACTCTCCATCCAGTGCTCAGCTCCGAGGCTTCCCCCTGTTCTTGCGTTCAAACTTGCCACTTTGGGATTACCGAGTCAGCCCTGCCGCACCGCTGCTCTACATCACCAAACCTAATGAGCTGGAGCCGGGCCCTCTACCTGCAGACAACTGGACCACCTTCCTCTCCAACCACAGCACGTATGAGCCTGTGCTGCTAGCGAGCCCCAAGCCTGCAGAAGCCAATCAGCTCCCAACACACTCACACCAACAGAGAGCACTGCTGGCTACGGTTGTGCAGGATTTAGGCCTGCACGATGGGATCCAGCGGGTGTTCTTTGGTGGTAGCTTGTCTTTTTGGCTGCACAAACTGCTCTTTGTGGATGCTGTAGGATATTTAACTGGCAGGCGGCTCAGCCTCTCGTTGGACAGATTTTTGCTGGTGGACGTGGATGACATCTTTGTTGGGAAGGAGGGGACGCGGATGAAAGTGGCGGATGTTGAAGTAAGAACCTTACACAAGTATTGAGTACAATAGTGTGTCAATATTATTTTATTATGATTAATGACTTCATTTCTGTAAAAATGTTGGGTTCCACACAATTCCTTTATGTTGTCCCAACGCAAGTAGATTGTTAGCTCAATCGTTT
Source organism: Danio kyathit (assembly GCA_903798195.1). Lineage (NCBI taxonomy): Eukaryota > Metazoa > Chordata > Actinopteri > Cypriniformes > Danionidae > Danio > Danio kyathit. The sequence continues at coordinate 39,716,943 of LR812530.1, forward strand.
TTACAAATTTAAGTGGATTGAACATAAAACAATCAAGTTGTTTCAACTCATTTTAAATAAGTACTTTAAACAAGTAGAAAAAGTTCTTTTTTGAGTGCATCATATTGTTGTGATGTGTTATTACTTTAAAGCAGGTAGACCTAGGACTCTATTTTAATGATCTAGGCGCAAAGTCTAAAGCACATGGCGCAAAAGCATTAAGGGCATGTCCAATCCACTTTTGCTATTTTAAAAACTAAAAAAAAATGTTTTGCACCCTGGCCCATGGTCTAACAGGGTTGTGCTTATTCTCTTAATGAGTTATGGATGTGTTTTGAGGATAAACCAATCAGAGTCTCATCTTCCATTCCTTTTAAGAGTCAGTTGCGTCACGCCATGGCGCATTCACTATTTACATAGCGGAATTTGTAAGAGGAAAAACTAAACGCTTCACTAGTGAGAAAACATTCAGCCTCTTTACTTTCTTGTTAATTTACTTTTATTCTTTACTTTACTCCATTACTTTCGTGGATAAGGAAACGGTGTTGTACGCACTCCGCTGAAGACATCCATTAGCCTACATATTTAATTTTGTTTGTTAAGGATTTGTTTCAAAACTGTTTCTAAATTCAGTTCTAATTTCTAGCAACGAATAAATGAACAATAATAACGAAGTGTGCTCAAAACTGAGTTATATCCAAACACACGTCCTACTCTTATGCCCCATATGATGATGCATGCGTCTCCAAAACCCGACAGGTGGACAAATCTAAACTTGTTCTTATTTAAACAAATATAAATATGCATATAATAAATACTACTACTACTAATAATAGCATTATACAAATGCAGATTGTCATGAATAAACTGAAAAAGCCCCCAGAGGTGAAGAAGGCTTGGAGGTAGTGGTTTTTATATTTAGGTAGAAAATAATAATTTTTGTAACATTTTAATCCTTTATTTTTTTTTCATTTGTAAAGATATTTGCGTATTGCTGTAGATCTTGTGTGCATTAAGCGATGTGCAAGCGCTTGGACCGTATAGGCCCATAACTAACATGCTCTGTGCTAGTCTTTAGACTAGGTTTTATTTGGTCAGTGGGACAGCCTATTTCAGTTCTTCAAAATAACAACGCGCCAACAATGCAACTTAACACACCTCCTTTTTAGACCAGCACACCCATCAGTCCACAAAGTAGCGCAAATAGATTTGCTATTTAAACAAGTGGCGCAAAACAAGAAAATTAGGGTTGTGCTGGTCTGAAAATAGCAAGAAATCTCCAAACACATCTATGATAGGACCCTTAATGTTATAATTTTTCCCTGGCAGATGGTGAAAACTGGTGAAAACACTACTGTAGAATTTAGATTTTAAAATTTAGACATAACTAATGACTGAAATATCTCAGAGACTTGGCAGTTTGAACATTAGCACAGCCACTAAGCAGTCATCCAGAACAAATTAGCAACAACCCAAATCACCTTAGCAGCAGACAAAATCTCCAGAATTCCAAATTGTAACCATATTACAAAAACACATACTAGTATTAACATATACAAAAAAAATATGGCAACCGGCATCACAGTGGCGCAGTGGGTAGCATGATCGCCTCACAGCAAGAAGGTCGCTGGTTCGAACCTTGCTGGGCCAGTTGGCATTTCTGTGTGGAGTTTGCATGTTCGCCCCGTGTTCGTGTGGGTTTCCTACGGGTGCTCCGGTTTCCCCCACAAGTTCAAAGACATGCGCTATAGGTAAATTGGGTAAGCTAAATTGTCCATAGCGTATGTGTGTGAATGAGTGTGTATGAATGTTTCCCAGTGATGGGTTGCAGCTGGAAGGGCATCTGCTGCGTAAAACATATGCTGGATAAGTTGTCGGTTCATTTCGCTGTGGCGACCCCAGATTAATAAAGGGACTAAGCTGAAAAGAAAATGAATGAATAGGGCAACCATCATATTTTCGAAAAACTGTTGAAATCATCATGTCAGTCAGGCCTGACCCAGTTCATCTTCCATCATTTGTTTGAGTAATCCAAGCTCTCTATGACCGGCATCACACTCCCAGAGCTCTTGCATGACTGAAATGAAGCTAATGAATTAGCACGCTTAATGCGGATCAGGGAGATGTATTCTCTTTGCCGTTGTTTGTCTCGAGCCGTGATTATTGTGCGAGAGGGAGAGCTTGTTTGTAATGCAGTAGAGCATGCCATTCTTTTTCTCACCATCTCTCTCTCTCTCTCTCTCTCATCTCCTCGGAGTGAAAGAAGGCTCTTGCTGAAGGCTAGCATGGGGCTAATTAGACTGGCTCACTTTTTAATTTGAGCAGATAAGTTCTCATAGGGGGTTCTGTGTGGCCCACCGCACCAAAAGCAAAGCCATGCCTGAGGTTTTCAGTTTTCACATTTCTCTTTCATTTCTCTCTCTTTCCCTTGCCTTTTCCCCTGGTAAGAGTTATGATTTTTCATTTTTCAACTCTTGTTCTGCCCTTATTATTTCTTTTCTCCCTTTATATTTCTTGCCGCCTTTCCTCTTTTATCCACCTCTACTCCAACCTACATCTGTACAATATCAAGATAATATACTTGGACTGCTGGCATAGAATTTTCAGTAGTAGAAACATCAACTGTTATACTGTAGTCAATATCTGTGCGGCTGTCGTGACTGCTTTGTTATTTGCACTTGTAAAAAATGAGCAATGTGGAATAAATGAGGGCAAAGTGAAGAGGATGAACCTGAATTCAAAGTTTAGCTGTTTATAAATGTGTATGCATTGCATCCTCTACTTTAAAGTGGCAGTATGAACAAATTTTATGTATTATTTGTGCTTTTATTGCCAATTTGTGTACAGCTTCTATCAAAACTTAAAATACGAGACTAGGGCTGGGCCGATAAACGATATTATATCGAATCGCGATAAAATTGATGTCAATAACAATGATAAGCTCTCGACTTTTTTAGTCTCTATTGATCTAACACTCAATCACACAGCAGAAGTGTGCAACAATGGGAATCTAAAAGTGTGTTAATATTAGAGATGTACCAAATTTTCGGCCACCGAAAATTTGTCAGTTGAAAATATGTTATGCCATTTAATGGACCCTCTAATTTTTGTGGCTACCGTCATTGTTGGGGTACTCTTTTAAATTCGTAAGCAATAACAACTTTTATCAAAATGTATATCGTTATCATTCAATATGGAAAATAATTATCGAGATAGTAGGGATGGGCGATATGGCCTAAAATCCATATTGCGATAAACATTGCAGCCTCCTGCGATAACGATATATATTGCGATATATAAATTATAATAGAACCATTTCAGAACAGGTTACATAGACCCTTAGGAAAGCCAAACTGCTTTTTTTTTAAGAAATAAAGAAACTTTGCATGTCATTTTGAGAACATTTATTGTGCAAAAGCAAAACTGTAATTAAACAACACAATGTGCAGATAAATAAACTAAATGTAGTGCCTTTTAGAAAGAAAGACGTTTCTTTTAAGTCCTTGGTTCCTAAATGCCAAGTTGCAGAGAACAAAAAAACTGGTGTCTTTTTAGTTAAGGAACTTACACTGTACTGAAATTACTTCCAGTTTTAATTAGTCAAATAAAATTGTGTATTGCAGATACTTTAAATAAAAACAAATTTCAAACCTGCAGCCTAAGGTAACACATTTGGTTTAAAAAAATTTTGGTCTCCTAATGAAATTAAAACTGCTGTCAATTAATAAAGGAACGGACACTGTGAATTAGGGCTATACTTCCAGTATTAGGCATGGCTATTTTAAATAAAGAAAATTCCTTCATTCTTTCCTTCTGCCCCAAAGTAACACCATCTTTTCTATATAACTTTAATGACCTTCAGCAACAGAATAATTTCTTATTGATTTCTTATTCTTATTTAACAAACAAATTTAAAAAAAAGTTTGTTTCTTTTCAGTGAGCACCACTGACAGGTCAAATCTGCTTTCTTTCTCTCCCTCTCCCTCTCTCTCTGTCTGCTGCAGTGTTGATGCTGCTGAGAGATTGAGATGCTCCAGCCAAAGTTTGCGTATAAAGTAATGCAAAAATGAATACAATTAATATCGAAAGCAAAAGCAGAATCTCGGACATGTCCGGTTGGTAAAGTCTAGATTGGATACGCCGGCCGGAAATGCGATATGCACATTAATATAGCGGCATTTTTATTTACTTTCACGTCAAGCGGTCTTTACATTGTTTTGTATACGTTGCTAAGCAATGCATGGCACCGAATGGGGTAAAGTCTAGATTGGATACGCGGCCGGCTTTGCTCTTAATTTCGCGGGTAGATTACGTCATCAAACATGCATTATCGCGATAGTGCAATAGAATTAAAATCTCTATCGTAGGCCAATTTTGTATCGTTTATATCGCATATCGTTTATATCGC